>JAKSZP010006050.1:0-30769 GCA_022478985.1 Massospora cicadina | reverse complement strand
ATCTGTTTTTATCTATATCTTATTATAGTGAATCCTAGGTGATTATAGGAGATTCGGCCATCTAACCCTCAGTTGACACCTCTTTGATGAAATGGCAGCCGTTGCCTTTAAATCACCCTTCCTCATCTCAGCAGCAATGGTCTTCCCCATCTTGGCTAGGATTCCGTCATTGGACATCTTCAATACCTCAAACAGAAAGAGTCAGAAACATGTCCCTAACATTTTCCTCTCAATTAAAGCAAACCAACCATAATTGGCTACCGACCTGCTTAGGTAATGGACTTTCTACCCATTATGGCAGGTCATTTCACCAACCAATCGATTTGCTAGTTGCAGGCAGCATCACTCGCCTTGCAACTCACCATACATTCCCAATCAGTTGGTGAAGAAACCTGACTAATACCAATTGGTACACCTGATAGTTAATCACTATCAGATGCCCCTATTTTGTCAGCCGCTCCGCCCAATGAGATATTAGGTATTCACCCAGATTGATCCTCGATGGATATGACCAGGAGAATATCCCAAAATCCCCCAAATGTAGTTCCTCCAAAATTCAGGTCAACAAATTTCTGATTCACTTCACTTTAGGGAATTTTCCCCTAGCGACACCAGGTAATCTTGCAGGCTGGGAATATGAGCAAAAATCCCAACAACTTCCTAGAGTAAACTATATGACATATGTATGACAGTCTTAATTATAAAAAGTGATTGCGCTACTTTCTAAGCTTTAATTACTCAGATATTAAAGAATTTATAGGGGGTCAGTTGACCAAATCTTCCATTGGTGCCTCACTGGGAAACGTCAGCGATTGCCAGTGAATTAGCCCTCTGACGTCGCACCATGAGGATCTTTTTCATCCAGCTAGTTGGATTTCATCACCGACCAGATTCACGACCTCTTCTTGATTAATTGAGGAAAGTATCCCCACAGTCTCAATTAACCTCAACGAAGTTCCCTAATTAGGCTAATAGCCTGTTTTTAATGAGACCTTTACCCAGCAGCAGCATGCCCGCTTCCTAAAATGTTAAGCTGTGAGTTAAAACCAGAATCATTGCCAATGCTTCACTAAATAAACATAAATTCCCAAGCCAAATGGTAACAATTCTTTATTGACTAATATGATTAAATTACAAATTATATAAGAGCAATCAAACCATGAAGTAAATGAACAGTTTATATCATCCCCAATGAAACACTAAAATCTGTTAGATCAACACCTGGCAGATTGGTCAATATTTGTTAATGTTAATTACTTAATAAATAATTAACAGTTAAAACAATAACTCTCACATCCACTAGAGGATTTATTTCCTAGTGGGCAAGCAGCTATGATGTAATTTAATTGGCTGGTTAATATGGGCATATCAAAATCCAAACAGCCTGATATGACTTACAATGATTTTAAAAAGGCCATAATTGATCTAGCTACCCTACAAAGGAATCTTAGATTTTATGTGTGACTTCTTCAGAGGAAGAAGTTATGTGAAATGTATTGGCGGAGCAGAAAATGGGATATTTATTTCTCTTCCATAAAATCACAAATTTCATTAGTCAAAACAAACAATCATGCACTCTGTTGAGAAACTGCGTGATTGGTTTACAATGAATATGGTTTGCAAAATTACTTACTATAATTGTTTTCTAATGGCTAAGCTGTGCGCCTAAGTACTTAGACTCAATTTATTTTATCAGCTGACTAATGCTGTGAACATCTACAATCAAGTACATAAAACGGTGGACATGTGCTGCCATAAATTCACCTTTATTTTTACAACACAAAACTGAGGAAATGCGGCATTATACATTTACCTTTATTAACAACACATTAGCTGTGGCAATGTGTCATCATAGTATATGAGTTCATAATAATTACAAAAAATGGGGGTGATGTGCTGATGATTTTCTACATTGCAATGATATAAAGACCCAGTTTTGGGGCCTCATAGCAGGGTTTATTCAACATTAGATATTTTTTTGGTCATAAGTATAGTACAGTTAGATATTACTATTATTTTATTTAGAGATTAGTTTTACAGCGCTGGAGCGCTTGTGTAATATGCAAGTAGCGTTGATAAAGTACTTGATAATGCAATTAAAGTGTATGTATATCATTTATTGACGACTTAACTCCTGATTCTTACAGAATGAATTCAAGCACAAAAAGAAGTAGCAGAGCTGAGTAGCAGCAGGATACCTACTGTGCAGAGAGTGTACACCTAAAGTCCTGCCCATTATCCACTGTAGGTGGATGTGAGAGGAGGGGTAAAGTTAGACAAAGAATAAGAATAGCATCAGATGTAGCCCTACAAGTTACAATTGAATTTCTAATAAAAGGAAGGTCAATTGATTTAGAGAGCATTATTATTTACTTACATTAATAAAAGCTCAAGTTTTTAGATAACAAATTTTTAATATTTTGATCTGAGTTAGTACTAATTCTGATCAGAAGGATGATAGAGCAGTTTCTATAGTCCCATAGAAACAAGGATACTATAGAGATAATTAAAGATATTAGAGTCATGTTACTGAGAGCACCATCTGTAAAGTTTATTGTCTTCATACAATAAGCAAAGTAAATCCATTTTTAATTCACATATTGAAGAACTAGCCTCTTATAGTATAAAATATTTCAAAAGAACACTATCTTAAAACCATAGTTAAATAGTCTGGATGATTTAGGCTCAAATTTGCAGAGAAATAACTAGGAATCATGCATTAGCCATGCCTCTGTGGCTATATAAAAGTATTGAAGTATAAACCAACCTGAGCCAAGATGACAAACCAAATATCTTATCTAAACCTCTGGGGTGATTTTCTTTAAACCTTTTCCACTTATCAAAGAAACTACAACGCCTAGTCCATATATTAGCATAAACCTCAATGACATGTTCCCTGATGAGTATGTGGGTCCATCCTCAGACTTACATCATAAACTTGTTGATGATGTTTAAGGTGTGACTTCTTGGCTCCCAATAATTGAGGGCTTTTATCATAACAAGAAAGCCTTAAGTCACATGAACTCTATATAATATTAACTTTTGAACAAGAGAGGCACCATCACAACCTATTAGAAATTACCAGCGCGCTTTGAATTTCCTAGCCAAATTGGAATTCAATGGGATTCTGTTGTGCTTTGGACGCTTTACTATGGCATCTAGCTAAAAAAGACCTAGTGAGAACAATAAAATAATATAAAATTATCCAAAAATTTTATATGTAAAGTTTTTACAAACCTCCGTCAATTCAAGTTGGATCCTCACACAGCATCTGATGCTATTTAAATTAACCAGGGAAATTAAGGTGTCTATGATAAAATCCAAATTATACATAGCTCACGTGAAAAGGCATCAACTTATTCCTTTTTTGTGTGTTGCCAGTTGCTATAGTGTTAAATAAAAACTGTGAGCCTGTCAGTTTAAAGTACCTTACAAAATTATGGTATAATTATTCATCAAAAACCCATTGAGCTTTCCCCCCAATCTCTGCATTACTGGTGAAGAGCTCAAGTATATAGTTAAAATATAAAAAAGGTTGACTAACAAATACAGACCTTATGGCTATGACTTCTCAATAGCTTAGTTTAACCCCCATTCATTGTGCTTTCTAATGTTTGGTCAAGTGGAGGGAAATGTTTTTAATGGGGTGAAAAATTATCTTTTCAACGATAATTTATATATAATCTTATATTTTATAATATGAAGATAAAGGGGTTAATTTATATGCTATGCCAAAGTTAATCTATAGAATAATTAACTATGGACTATAACGCCCCATGGCCACGTTTATATATTAGTTACTAAATTTATATAATATTACTATTAGTAATCTCTTACAAAAGACTTTAATTACAATTGAACATTTTTAGTAATCAAGATGGGTAAACCTTGAGAAAAATATACTGCACCGAGTTTTTTTATCCAGCACAGGTTTTGAACTTGTGTTGAACAAAACCTGCACTAGAGTGGAAGCAGTAATTACCCTACCAGGCTAACCACTCTCTACAAATGAATATTGAATACCTAATCACCACTAGTGCTACTCTCAATTCCTTAAGCCATCAATTACCTTACTTATATCTGGGCGCCATATAATCTTTTTTATTGTATATATTACTTACTGTATTTCTCCCATGCTGGCATATACTTTCAATAAATAGGCTTTTACTACTTGCTCCAGACATTCACTAGTGTCTCAGTTTCAATTTGATGTATGGTATCAATATAAATGCACTAAGCCCTAGGAAGTCATTCCTTGATCTAATATGAAGTTATGCAACCATCTGCAATTCTCCAGCACTGCTAGTTAGCAGTGATTTATATCAATGATTACCCTGGTAGTTAGAAAGTATATTTAGGTAGAATAGGCAATTGGAAGAGGATCCTTTCATTTACCATAGCTTCATAAGTTTATTCTTCAAAAAATAATAACCCGCCACTCAATGGCCACTGGGAGTATCCAATATTACAATGTGCTTATTATTTTTTAAATAGAAACCTATCTGTGATCAAATTGAGAACTATTTACCTTTTAGGTATCTGTTTTCATGAATATTACTGTTATTTAGTGCACATTTACCTGTGAATTTGGGAATTGATGCCTAAGTGCCAGTTCTTACACCTATCAAGCCTTTATTAATGCTGCATGACCCTACATCCAAATTACTGTTTAAGTCTGTTGCTGACATCAAATGACATATGACTCAAACCAGCATTCTCAGTATATCTTTAGCCTTGCGTGACCTCTCAATTTGAACTGTTATCTACAATTCACCGCTGATACCATCTGTTTACCTGATCTGTATAAAGGTTTTCAACTGTATACTATAGAGGATTTGTCAGCCTCCCGCCTATCCTTCCCCTGGTTTTGCTCCAAAAAACATATGGTTGTCCATACAAGCCAAATAAATATATTGGATCCTTTAGTGCATTTTATAACCATTACTTTTATCATGTGAACCCTAAGACTTCCCTTATTAGGATATAAATGGATGTAACCTTGGCCTTCTGGACCATCCATTGGGTCTTACCCACTATAACTGAAGTACAAATCATTAATAAGTATCTATTCCACGACATTATATAGAATAATGTTTTCTATGGTAGCATAAATTTAGACTTATTATGAGCAAGAATTGATCAGGTAATTAACTTACATATAAGTAGAAGATTAAACCACTTCTAATAAAAATATACTTGCTATTATTATGCCTAAAATTAATGGTAGCTCTTTTATCTAAATTTTTAAAGATAAAATATCTAGCCTTCCCATTATAAAGGGTATAGTCAAATTTCCTTTAAATTCTTCGCAAGTACCCAAAATATTTTAAATGTCTTTATCTTTACTTTCTAGTGTATTTATTAATAGGTGACAAACGTTATTATTCGCTTTAGACTTAAATTTACTTTATCAGAATCACAGTCCAAAAAAATTTGTTATAATCCAGAAAAAAGTCTCTAGAGACTATGACTCTAACGTACAAGCCATGTATATTGAGTTAGATGCACAACAAAATGAACTCAATAGTAGTAGATTACAAATTGAACTATGCCACATAATAATAAAAAAATGTAGACATAAACTTTAGAAACATACAGGGTGATGCAGAATAATGGAAGTATTGAAATGATCATATATATTTTTTTAGTACTAGATGGTCCTGAAATGATCATATATATTCAAAATGTACTTTAACTAATTTGCTAAAGTAAAGTATATAAAAAGTATTTATATATAAGAGTAAACTTATAATTTATTTAAAATACATCTAAAAATGACATAAATTTAAATTAAGATATTGATGAAGATGAAGATGACTCTTTTGCTTTGATGTCCAAAATTTAAGCCAAATTGAATTTCAAAAAAATACAAAAATAGCCGCTCAATTGAGCCAAAACTTAACAATGTCAATGCAGTCAACGCCTGCTGCCCCAGTGTAGGGTGGTGCGCCACCTTCTGGCATTTTTCAGCTTCTGCCAAAGTGCACCCAGGCTGGCTTTGCTAGCGCTCCTAATGCTACCAGGCGTTATGTCCCCCTTGGGACTTGGCCCACACCTTGCAACCTCCTGGGCGGTACTCTGGAGCCCATTGGTGCTCCCTTGGAGTAATTTGCATTTTGGCCTTTGGTTTAATATGAGAATCTCTTCCCATATGAAGATGTAGCCATCATTTAGATGGCCACAGCAGTATTTAAACCCACAGGATTTATTGATTCACCCCTTTAAGGGGTATTTTGATCTTGGCTTCCACTCTGAAGCTGATGAAATGGTCGCAGCAAAGCTGTTTTAATTTTTTAAAAAAAATCTTGCTTCCCTTTTGTTTGCACCCTGCTCCCAGATGAGGCCACTTTGGTGGTTCATTTTGTTAAGTTGCCTTCCCATCTCTCCCCTGAGCGCCTTCACCACAAACTCATAGAGGGTTTGGCCATTTATAGCGGAGACCTCATGCTATAGTTCATGGTGCCCAATGGGGAAGATCATTTAGCAGGGCCTCAAGCCTTTCCAACAATCCTCCCTTTCCATCACAATACCCATCTTGCAATTATCCCTCATACTGCAATCAGATCTTCCCCAGATCACCCCTTTTGGGCGCAGATCAATAATGGCCATGCAGTTTTGCCCCTTGTGCTTCTTATTGGATCATTCAAAGCACAAGTACCCCATAGTTTCTGCCTCCACCGCTTCCACTGCCCCTCCTTCTGGCGTCAGCCCAACTGCAGCCGTGCCCAAATTCTTTAAATGGGGTGTGATCCTCTTGCCTCAACCCTTAGGGAACTCTGGCGCTGCTTCATAAGCAGCAGACAATCAAATTTTAAAAACAAAATAAGTTGAAAGGGTTACAGAATCTTGAGTTGATAGCTGAAATAGTTTTTGATGAGCTGCCATGTCTAAATGTTCACAGCCAACCAGGTTCCACCACTGCACCAACTCCTGTGGCTGGGCCAGTGCTGGCTGAGCTTAATCAATTTGAGTGTCTCAATTGGATTGATGATAGTGACCAGCCGTTTAATGTCAAGCCAGATTTCACATTAATAGAGTTTTTTATAAATTCCTCCCAAACTCATTTTTAGTACTAGTGGTGCTCAACCCAAAAGGGGGAGCCACCATGCATCTTTATTCGCAAAATGAGCTAAACAAAGGGATTAATATGAATTAAAAAATTGTAATATAGACCCTAGGTTATCATCCTAGGAAGCATATCAGATGGCGAAGAGTCATTGGGGAAACTTTTTCCAGTGCCCGCTTTAGCTGGCAGACCATGGCGGACAGCATTGGGGTGGGAGCATCAGTGACATGGGGCATAAGGAGGTATAGTTTGGGGTTTTATTCGTTAATGAGGCCATCAGTCTCCATCGCCTCAGCGTATTGAGCATGTTGATGCTCAGCAAAAACGATGAGACCTGGCACACAAGTAAATGACTTGATGCGTTGGTGGGTTTTGGGATAATTGGGGTCAAAAAGAGAAGTTTTTGCTGCATCAATGCAAGCACGGCTTGCACTGAAAGCAAGCTTCTCAATTTCATACTTTGCATCCTCTTCAAAATTATGAGGAAAATTGGGGATAGTAATACCCTCGACAAGGGGCTCCATTGCCCCATGGAGTTGCTGGTGGATGAGGGTGTTGGCCAGGGCAGCTGCAGCTGCAACTGCCATTTTGTTAATATTTATATAATGGAAAACCCATTTTTTGAATAAAAATTGGTGGAAACACGATTTAGGAGGTTAATCCTCCCAATTCATGCCCTTCCGTTTTCACTCTAAAAATAGCTTCCCAAATTAAATATAAATAAAGTGGCAGTGGAAACTGCAGCTACCCTCCCAACACCCTCCTCTAACAAATTTTTTATGGGGTGAAGGAAACCATAGTTGAGGGTATTCCCATCCCAAATTTCCCCTCTGATTTTGATAAAGATGCAAATTATGAAATTGAGGAGCTCATTTTCAGTGTGATCCATACTTGCATTGATTCAGCAAAAACTTCTCTTTTTGACCCAAATTATCTCCAAACCTGCCAGTGAATCAACACTTTCACTTGTGTGCCAGCTCTCATCACTTTCTCTGAGCATCAACTTGCTCAATATGTTGAGGCGATGGACACTGCTGGCCTCACAACCAAAGAAAACCCACAAATATACCTCCTTATGTCCAATGTCGCTGATGCTTTCACCCTGATGCTGTCCGTCAGCTAAAGTGGTAATCAGACAAAAGTTTCCCCAAACCTTCCTCGCCATCTGATATGGCTTCCGAGGCTGATAACTTAGGAACTGTATTAGATTTTTATTTATGATAATCCCTTTGTTTGGCTTAATTGAAAATAAAGATGCGTGGCAGCTCCCCCTTTTAAGTTGACATTACTAGTTCTATAAAAAGATATTGATGAAGCTGAGGCTTGAAGTTTTTTTACATTATGCGAAAACCTTGTCATATTTGAGCCACACATTTTAATCCATTACTTTATGGTATCATTTGTTCTCAATTCTTATTCCTAGTAAATTTAATTTTCATTTAATACCAGAAGATGAAAACAAACTTTGAGATCTATAAAATGATAATTTTACATAATATCCCCATTTTAATAGATGTTGTGATTTGGAAAGAAGCTGTTGAAAATATTCATGGTTACACTTAATGTGTGGCTGGTAAATCCATTGTGTTAATAATTAACCTCATTTAAATTGTACTCAGCAAATTTTAAAGCAAAAAAACCAACATATATGCTTATCCCTCTAACATAATGGTCACAGTATTTCAATAAGGTTTTAAAAAGTAGGGCCCTATTTTACCCAAAGAAGACAGTAAAGTAAACAATAATTTTTACATAATTTAATATTATAGATGGAGGTGTCTAATTTATGACTCCAAATCCAATGTTTTATCTATATAAATGGTCAGATAAAATAAACTTGACACTCACTCTTATTTCTTATATTATTCTCATTTTTAAAAGGTTAATATTCAATAACCTACTTTTCTTTCTCGTTGCAATCACTTTTGCAACCTATTCAATTCAAGTCTGAATCTAGTTTGATAATCTCACAGAGGAGATTAGTCTGCGCCCATGTCAGGGAGCAGTTGGGCAAGTAAGGTAAGAGGAGCAGGTGGAAGGCCCGCGGCCTCCAACGTTTGAAAACGCCCTGGAGAAACTGGTGGAATAGAAAAAAATTTTAAAAAACCGGTGGTCACTATTTCCCTGGAAATCCTCGCTTGGCAAGCACGATGCAACCAGTACATCAACACGCCACACTCTTAGCCACTTTTGTTGGTGGAATATGGAGTCCGCGTGTTTCTGGACATCCAGCAAATGGCTTTATAGGAAAAATTTTGTGGGGATGTGCACACCTTTTTCCCAACCGCAGTGTACGTCGCACCTCACTACATGTCATGCAGTTGGCTGGACCTAGGTTTTGAAAACAAGGAGGCAGCAGATGAGGCTGCTATGGTGCACATAGTGGTCGACCTCCCCAAAGGGCAATGGGTCATCAAAACCAAATGCACCAGATGGATGAAATCAAACCAAATTTTCCTCATGTTTGACTTTTTGCCTACTAAGGTAAAATGTGACATTTTAAAACAACACCTGAAAGATGGTCTCGCCATATATGGTGAAATACAATCTTTCAAAATGCAACGCTTCACGCTGATGCCACACCTGTGCACCGGCAAAGCCATCGCAGTTCTGACCCTGAAAAAGGAGATCACAAAGGACCTAACCTAGATCCCGCACTCCACTTTTATTGATATTGCAGGGCATACCACCCACCCATTCCAGGTGACCGTGGACAGCGCGCCCCCCATTTGCACCCACTGTGATGCGTTCAGCCATAAGGCACATGCATGCCCCACCAAGGAGGGCATCACATTCCAAGAGCACCCCTTGGCGGCCATAGCCAGTGGAGAGGCGCACTACAAACCAACCGCAAGCACCAAAGAGGCTTTCCCATGGGGAGCACAAGGCTGCTACCTACTGGTAAAGCCTATCTCCCCACAAGAGCGGAAGAAGGCTAAGCAGGCCCACAGGGTCGCGGCCAAGGAAGCGGCCAAAGCCACCACCGCTATCCCACACTCCCAACGCCAGGAGGACATTGAAACCTTTGTGGCAGAAGCAACTTGGGAATCCATCAACCAATCAGATTGGGAAGCGCAAGCCAAGTGGGCCACTCAATCTGAGGATCTGATGGGAGATTTGATCTCACCCAATCGTTACACCCAAGCTCTAGTTGAAACTGACTTGGGGCCCATTCCAACTAAAATTTTTTTGACCCGCTCAATGGTGCACCAAACTCATCCACACTGCAAAAAATTGCCCAATGTCGGGGAAACAAAAAGCAAAGGCTAAAGCCAACGCAACTATTTCCACAAAAATTAACAATCCTGATAGCGTTGCTGCTAACACCTGCGCTGCTGTGAAGGCCCGTGGGGATCAAGAGGAGGCTAGTGGGCCCAGGTGCCCACCCCCTCGCACCTAAGGTATGATGGGAGAAACCTTCACTTTAGGGACATTGAATATCACTGGACTCAAGGCTTCCCCATCCCAGGCTAGGAAACTGAGTTTTTTACAACAAAATTTACCCATGGATATCCTGGCCATCCAGGAGTCCCACTGTCCACGAGATTCCAAGGAAGCTTGGAAAAAAATGCTCCTCCCATCCCTATCCTTTTGGTCAGAGCACTGTGGGGTGCTAATTCAGAAAAATAATTTTTTCAAATTTTTATTGTCAGAAACCTTCCTCAATGGCTGAGTCCTTGTTGTTACCTTCTCATGGGCTGACGTGGTACACGCTATCATCAACATCTATGGCCCAAACAGTGCACAAGAGCATCAGGAATTTTCTCATTGGTCAAATCCCTCCCGCTACCCCCAGACCCTTTCATAGTTGGCGATATGAACTGCTGGCTAAACTCTAAAGGACCATGGCCTTCCTCCTCCCAAGCCCCCCAGGGCCACATTGAACTTCGCGTTCTAAAAGCCACCCTTGGGTTAATGGATGCACTGCCACAGCATGCCCAGCTGCTTGAAAACATGACACGCCCCCACATCCACAATGGCCAATTAAGGTCCATGTCCCGCATCAACCTTATCCTTACGCTGGCAAAATTCCAACCCCACATATCCCACTTTAAAACAACTAAAATGGAATTCTCTGACCATCTACTGGTCTCAATAACCTACCACCTACCCACCGCAGTGGCTAAGGCCCCGCATTGGTGCAAGCTCCGCCCCCCCCAAACTCGCAAAACCAGGATTTTCCACGTGGGTAGAAGAGGCAACTATGGCAAAAAAGTTTGTTGCACCATTTTGCGCGGACCCCATTTCCACATGGGCAACTTTCAAAGATGACACCATCCGCCACTCCCGCCATCTCTCCTCCAGATGCTCACGAGCCACATCAGCGGTTATCTCACGCGCTCTGGCAGAATTGGCACACTTAGAGTCCAACATCCCAGTTACAGGATACAGCTCTGCCTGGGGATGGAAGTGGGTGGAGGCAGCTGCCCACCTCAACGCACTCAAAAGACAACACAAACATTGGGTTTGTGTTCAGTACAGGGCCAAACGCATCACAAAAGGTGATAAGTGCACCGCACATTTTTTTAAAAAAATTTCGCACCACGCCAGAGCGTGGCCTGCACACAGGTGTGAAGATTAGATGATTCCATTGCAGAGATGCCAGCTGAAGTGGCAATCAAAATACAAAAGTATTACTCTGAGTTGTACCAATCTGATCCAATTCAGCTGGCTGAAAGGTGGAATTTCTTGACCGAGCCCACATCTGCACCATTTTCCAATACCCAGAAATAATGAAGTTGATTACTTCGAACAAATTATGGACAGCCATTCATGGTGCACCAAACTGAAAATGCCCAGGCCCAGATGGCATTCCATATGAATTCTACAAAAATTACTTCAAATATATATCCCCACTACTGCTGGCCTCACTTAACCAGAGCCTTTTGGAAACGCGCCTCCTACCAGGAGGACATGAGGCCTCACTGTCACACTCTTCAAGAAAGGGGATAAGCTAGACTTAGCCAACTGGCGCCCCATTTTTTTTACTAACACGGATACAAAAATTTTAACAAAAATCATGGCTAACCGTTTGAGGATAGTAGCATCTGCCACCATCATCTCAGAACAATTCGGTTTCATACCCAGAAGGTCGATTTGGGACAACGTGCACTCTGTGGCCAACGCATGCCAGTCCACAGCCTCTGGGGCACTTGTATTCTTGGACTAACAGAAGGCCTATGATAGAGTAAACTGGGAATACTCAGGGCCTGCCTCCATCAATTCTGCTTACCCCCTCGCTTCATCAACTGGGTAATGCTGCTCATGGACTCTGCAACAATGGCAGTGCGTGTCCCTGGCTTCCTAAAGGAAGTAGTCCATCCTCAAAGGGGCTTGCGATAAGGAGACCCCCTTAGCCCACTCTTATACAACTTCAGCCTTGACCCACTACTTCGAAATGTGAGTGCACAACTCACTGGGGTCCATGTGCCAGGCTAAGCCCCAGTCAAGATGATGGCGTTTGCAGATGGCTGTGTGGTTGGGGTGTCTAATGATAAAGATGCACGCGCACTTGAAGCCCTCATCCAGGAGTATTCCCGAGTAAGTAATGCTGCACTGAATGCCTCCAAAACTAAAATTATCCTCCTTGGTTGGTATCATAACTGCTGGGCCCCTGCAACTAGCTCTCAGCCCAGCCCATCTGCTCGCACACGCGCTCGCCCTCCCAGCTCACCCCACACCACCCCACTGGTGCTCCCCTTTGTGCCACGCCCTACCATAGGGCCAGTCCACCATCTGGGCGTGTGGGTGGAGGAAGGCGAATATGCATCAGCAGTAATGGAGAGTCTTATTCTAGATAACGTGATGAAGCGCATCGCCTCCCTCAGAGCACACCCTACTTCCCTTACTGGCAGGGTCGTTTTGGCCAACTCTATGCTCCTCTCCAAAGTCTGGTTTGAAGCCCACGCCATCCTCTTCTCCCCATGCTTCTTCAAATCCTTGCATGCCCTGCTACAAGGATGGCTATGGTCAGGTTGCCCTTCACCAGTACGGTTAGAGGTCATGTTTGGCCCTCATCAGCATGGTGGCATGGGCCTGCTTGACTTCAGAGCCCATTCGGCCAAGATCTTGGGTACCTGGATTGCGGCTGTCACCGCCCCTACGCTCCCCTCCCAACACTGGTCCCGCGCGGCCTGCTCCAACTTCTCCCGCACCTTGGGCCTAAACAATCCATTAAGCCCCCACTCCCTGATGAACTACCTGGCTTCACACCCATCGGCCACAGGTCCTCACGGGACTAAAACCCACTACAAACGAATCCTCCTCTCCATGCGGAGCGCTGAGTGGAGAATTCGTATAAGCAGACATACAACCTGAAGAGGCCGCCCCTCACCCCAGTTCACACAAGAGGTACAGGGGCTACCCATCCATGATGGCGTGATCCCCACGGCCCCATGTCCTGTCCAGGGTGGACTACCTGGACATGATGGACATCCCTTACTCCATTGAGACCCAAAAAACTATCTGGAAATACGCTCACCATCCTCTGTTGCAGCCTCAAATACACTCCCATGTGTGGCACTGCCTGAGGCGGGTGATCATACAGCTGAGTGCTCTAACGCTTTACACTCATCCTGTGTCGTGTGTGGCCAGTATGGAACGCTGTTTCACCGCCTGGAGAAGTGCCCTACCTCTAAAGTGATATGGCGCGAAGTTCAACGTCTGCTGGGCCAGGATCAAACGAACCCCTTTAGCCTGTCAAGAGATATGTTTGCTTTATCAATGGCCTCCCCCCTTCCACCCTCCCTCCGTGATCTGGTGGTTGAAATTGCCATGTGGACTATCCACACGATTGTCTTGGATGCCATCGCAGGCTCCACCCCCACCCTCCCAGAAGCTGTCCACAGATTCCAGTCTCATTGGTGGACCACTTTCAGGCGTGGATGTTTAGATACCTCCCACCATGTCACTGACAGCTGGTCTCCTCCTGGTTCCCAGTTTGTTCATTAAATCAGACCCTTTCCTCCACACGTGTTTAATTGTGGCTACGGCCCCTTCACGTGTTCCCTCCCCCTCCCCATAAGTGGCGTTTCTGCTGGCAACAAGAGATAGCATCGCTTCTCTGAGGTGCCTTCCATGTTACTAAGTTTTGTCTCTTTTGGGTTGACATTTGAAAGTGTCCGTCCCCTGGTCGGCCTTCCTCACAATAAATTAAAAATTTAAATTTAAATTTATTGTGGGGAAGGCCAACCATGGGATGGACACTTCCGAATATGACTCAGAAGAGACAAAACTTAGTACCAGGGGAGGCACCCCAGAGAAGCGATGCTATCTCTTGTTGCCAGCGGGAACGTCACTTATGGGGAGGTGGAGGAAACGTGTGAAGGGGCCGTAGCCACAATTGAGCACGTGTGGAGGAAGGGGTCTGATTTGATGAACCAGACTGGGAACTAGGAGGAGACCAGCTGTCAGCGACGCATTGGGAGGTATCCAAACATCCACACTTGAAAGTGGTCCACCAAATGGGACTGGAATCTGTGGACCACTTCTGGGAGGGTGGGGGTGGAGCCTGCGATGGCATCTAAGACAATCGTGTGGATGGTCACATGGCGATTGCAACCACCAAAGCACGAAGGGAGGGCAGAAGGGGGAGGCCATTGATAGAGAGAACATATCTCTTGACAGACTGAAAGGATGCGTTTGATCCTGGCCCAGAAGACGTTGAACTTCGCGCCATATTACTTTAGAGGTGGGGCACTTCTCCAGGCGGTGAAACAGCGTTCCATACTGGCCACACACGACACAGGATGAGTGTAAAGTGTTAGAGCGCTCAGCTGTATGATACATCCACCTCAGGCAGCGCCACACGTGGGAGCAGACTTGAGGTTGCAACAGAGGATGGTGAACATATTTCCAGATATTTTTTTGGGTCTCAATGGAGTAAGGGATGTCCATCATGTCCAGGTAGTCCACCCTGGATAGGACATGGGGTCGAATGGGGATACGCCATCATGGATGGGTAGCCCCTGTACCTCTTGTGTGAACTGAGGAGAGGGGCGGCCTCTTTGGGTTGTATGTCCGCTAATACGAATTCTCTACTCAGCGCTCCGCATGGAGAGGAGGATTCGTTTGTAGTGGGTTTTAGTCCCGTGAGGACCTGTGGCCGATGTATGTGAAGCGAGGTATTTCATCAGGGAGTGGGGGTTTGATGGATTGTTGAGGCCCAAGGCGCGGGAGAAGTTGGAGCAGGCTGCGCGGGACCAGTGTTGGGAGGGGAGTGTAGGGGTGGTGACGGCCGCAATCCAGGTACCCAGGATGCTGGCGGCATGGGCTTTGAAGTCAAGCAGGCCCATGCCACCATGATGTTGAGGGCCAAACATGACCTCTAGCCGCACTGGTGGAAGGCGGCCCGACCAAAGCCATCCTTGCAGCAAGGCGTACAAGGATTTGTAGAAGCTTGGGAGAAGGGGATGGCGTGGGCTCTGAACCAGACTTTGGATAGGAGCATAGAGTTGGCAAGAACAATCCTGCCAGTAAGGGAAGTAGGGTGGGCTCTGAGAGAGGCGATTCGCTTCATCACGTTATCAAGAATATGGCACTCCATTACTGCTGACGCGTATCCGCCTGCCTCCATCCACACGCCCAGATGGCGTACTGGTCCTATGGTAGGACGTGGCACGAAGGGGAGCACCAGTGGGGCGGAGTGTTTTGAATTAGTAGGGCGAGGACGTGGGCGAGCAGATGGGCCAGGTTGGGAACTAATTGCTGGGGTCCAGCAGTTCTAAAACTGACCAAGGAGGATGATTTTGGTTTTGGAAGCGTTCAGTGCCGCGTTGCTTACCCGGGAATACTCCTGGATGAGAGCTTCAAGTGCGCGTGCGTCTTGATTATTAGACACCCTGACTACACAATCATCTGCAAAAGCCATCATCTTGACTGGGGCTTGGCCTGGCACATGGACCCCAGTGAGTTGGGCATTCACATTTTGCAGTAGTGGGTCAAGGCTGAAGTTGTATAAAAGTGGGCTGAGGGGGTCCCTTGTTGCAAGCCCCTTTGAGGGCGGACTACTTCCGTTAGGAAGCCAGGGCCACGCACTGCCATTGTTGCAGATTCCATGAGCAACATTACCCAGTTGATGAAGCGAGGGGGTAGGCGGAATTGATGGAGGCAGGCCCTGAGGTATTCCCAGTTTACTCTATCATAGGCCTTTTGTTGGTCCAAGAATACAAGTGCCCCAGAGGCTGTGGACTGATATACATTAGCCACAGAGTGCACGTTATCCCAAATCGACCTTCTGGGGATGAAACCGAATTGTTCTGGGGAGATGGTGGCAGATGCTACAGTCCCTAAACAGTTAGCCATGATTTTGTTAACATTTTGGTGTCTGTGTTTGTTAGAGAAATGGGGCGCCAGTTGGCTAAGTCTAGCTTATCCCCTTTCTTGAAGAGTGTGACAGTGAGGCCTCATGTCCTCCTGGTAGGAGGTGCGTTTCCATCAGGCTTTGGTTAAGTGAGGCGAGAAGCAATGGGGATATATATTTGAAATATTTTTTGTAGAACTCATATGGAATACCATCTGGGCCTGGGCATTTTCGGTTTGGTGCACCGCGAATGGCTGTCCATAATTCGTTTGGAGTAATCATGTTCATTATTTCTAGGTATCAGAAAATGGAGCGGATGTGGGCTCGGTCAAGAAATTCCGCCACTTCGGCTGGCTTTATTGGGTTGAGGCAGTACAATTCGGAGTAATACTGTTGCGTTTTGATTGCCACTTCAGCTGGCATATCCGCAATGGAATCATCCAATCTTCACACCTGTGTGCAGGCCACGCTCTGGCGTGGTGCAAAGTTTTTTTAAAGAAGTATGCGGTGCACTTGTCGCCTTTTGTGATGCATTTGGCCCTGTACTGAACACAAACCCAATGTTTGTGTTGTCTTTTGAGTGCGTTGAGGTGGGCAGCTGCCTCCACCCACTTCCATCCCCATGCAGAGCTGTATCCTGTAACTGGGATGTTGGACTCTAAGTGTGCCAATTCTGCCAGAGCGTGCGAGATAACCACTGATGTGGCTCATGAGCGTCTGGAGGAGAGATGGCGGGAGTGGCGGATGGTGTCATCTTTGAAAGTTGCCCATGTGGAAATGGGGTCCGCGCAAAATGGTGCAACAAACTTTTTTACCATAATTGCCTCTTCTACCCACGTGGAAAATCCTGGCGACCTGAGCTCGGGGGGGCGGATTTTGTATTAATGTGGGGCCTTAGCAGCTGTGACAGGTAGGTAATAGGTTAGTGAGACCAAACAATGGTTGGAGAATTCCAATTTTGTTGTCTTGAAGTGGGAGATGTGAGGTTGGAATTTCGCCAGCATTAGAATAATGTCGATGCGGGTCATGGACCTTAATTGGCCATTGTGGATGTGGGGCCGTGTCATGTTTTCGAGCAGTGGGGCATGCTGTGGCAGTGCATCCATTAACCCGAGGGTGGCCTTTAGAACATGTAGTTCTATGTGAACCTGGGGCATGGGGTGAGGAAGGCCACTGGTCCGTTGGTGTGTTTAGCCAACAGTTCATGTCACTGACTATGAAGGAGTCTGGGGGTAGCGGGAGAGATTTGACTGATGAGAAAAATTCCTGACGCTCATGTGCACCATTTGGGGCATAGATGTTGATGATTGCGTGTGCTACGTCGGCCCACAAGAAGGTGACAACAAGCACTCAGCCATTGAGGAATGTTTCTGACAATAAAAATTTGAAAAAATTATTTTTCTGAATTAGCACCCCACAGTGCTCTGACCAAAAGGATAGGGATGGGAGGAGCATTGCTTTCCAAGCTTCCTCGGAACCTCATGGACAGTGGGACTCCTGGATGGCCAGGATATCCATGGGTAAATTTTGTTGTAAAAAACTCAGTTTCCTAGCCCGGGATGGGGAGGCCTTGAGTTCAGCGATATTCAACGTCCCTATGGTGAAGGTTTCCCCCTTCACACTTTAGGTGTGAGGGGGTGGGCACCCGGGCCCACCATCTTCTTCTAGATCCCCATGGGCCTTCACAGCAGCACGGGTGTTAGCAGCAACGATATCAGAGTTTTTGTTGATTTTTGCGGAAAGAGTCACGTTGGCTTTAGCTTTTTCTTTTTGTTTTCCTGACGTCGGACAAATTTTTTGTGGTGCAGGTGAGTTTGGTGCACCATTGAGTGGGTCAAAAAAGATTTTTTCAGTTGGGATGGGTCCCAAGTCAGTTTCAACTGGAGCTTGGGTGTAACGATTGGGTGAGATCAAATCTCCCATCAGATCCTCAGATTGAGTGGCCCACTTGGCATGGGCTTCCCAATCTTATTGGTTGATGGATTCCCAAGTTGCTTCTGCCGTGAAGGTCTCCATGTCCTCCTTGCATTGTGAGTGTGGGATAGCAGTGGTGGCTTTGGCCACTTCCTTGACCATGGCCCTATGGGCCTGCTTAGCCTTCTTCCGCTCTTGTGGGGATATAGGCTTTACCAGTAGGTAGCAGCCTTGTGCTCCCCATGGGAAAGCCTCCTTGGTGCTTGCAGTTGGTTTGTAGTGCGCCTCTCCGCTGGCCATGGCCACTGAGGGGTGCTCTTGGAATGTGACGCCCTCCTTGATGGGGCATGCATGTGCCTTATGGCCAAATGCATCACAGTGGGTGCAGATGGGGGGCGCGCTGTCCACGGTCACCTGGAATGGGTGGGTGGTATGCCCTGTGATATCAATAAAAGTGGAGTGCAGGATCTGGGTTAGGTCCTTTGCGATATCCTCAGTTGGGGTCAGAACTGCGATGGCTTTGCCAGTGCACAGGTGTGGCATCAGCATGAAGCGTTACATTTTGAAAGATTGTATTTCACCGTATACAGCGAGACCATCTTTCAGGTGTTGATCCAAATTGTCACGTTTTACCATAGTAAGCAAAAAGTTGAATGTGAGGAAAATTTGGTTTGATTTTGTCCATCTGGTGCGTTTAGTTTTGATGACCCATTGCCCTTTGGGGAGGTCAACCACTATGCACACTGCTGCAGCCTTGTCTGCTGCCTCTTTGTTTTTGAAACCTAGGTCCAGCCAACTGCATGACATGGAGTGAGGTGCAACGTACACTGCAGTCGGGAAAATTGTGTGTACATCTTCACAAAATTTTTCCCATAAGGCCATTTTTTGGATGTCCAGAAACACGCAGACTCCGAATTCCAATGATGAAAGTGGCTGGAAGTGTGGCGTGTTGATGTACTGGTTGCATCATGCTTGCCATATGAGCATCTCTGGGGAAATCGTGACTGCCAGTTTCTTAGTATTTTTATCTATTCCGCCAGATTCTCTGGGGCGTTTTCGAACGTTGGAGGCCGCGGGCCTTCCACCTGCTCCTCTTATCTTGCTTGCCCAACTGCTCCCTAATATGGGCGCAGACTAGTCTCCTCTGTGAGATTATCATACTAGATTCAGTCTTGAATTGAATAGGTTGCAATAGTGATTGCAACGAGAAAGAAAAGTAATAAATTAAAAATTAAATTAAATATTCAATAACCTTTTAGTACTGGTAGGTCCCAACCCGAGAAGAGGAAACCTCATAAACTTTTTAATGAGTGTTGACATTAAACTGTGGTATAGATATTAGATATGATATTATAGCACCAAGACTAAGTGATCTGCTAGATAGGAAGTAAAGATTGGGGCTCTCTTAAAGCTCAGGTCTTCAAGTACTGTGTTATAGTAGATAAGATAGAGTAAGGTTTTAACAGTATAAACTATAGTTCAAAGAGGAAGAGGTCTTTTTATCAAGGATACATACCATGTGCATCATCTTGATACTTGGCAAATTGATTCTTAGCATCAAAAAGGTTAAAATAAATTATTAACCAGAAAAATAGCTACGGTCTGGAAAGTGATGGGTATGGTAGGAATGAATGTAACAATTGACAAATGTTACATGAATCTCATAAGGCGGGGATTATGAGATTCATGTCTGTTGATAGTTGCATTTCCGTTATTCCACTTAGGATTTCCTATTCTGGTTGATAATGTAATAAAGTTTAAAATAAATATATTTGATTGGTTGTTGTTCTGAGGTTACCCTCTGATTTTCCGTTGAGTTGCCCGGATGTCATCAATTCCAGAAGCTTTTGCACCCCTCATTACCTCCATTTCATTAAGCCTTTTTGGTAGTATTTCAACCTGAGGTCAGCCCCAATGAACCTCAGTATTGAAATTCTATTCCAACTTTGAGTCTACCCAAATAAAGGCTGCTATTCGCTTGATCCGTTTTATTTAATTTTATTTATTTAAAATAAGGATTGGGGGTGCAGATGGCAGTGCATTGAGGAGGAGAGGAAGGGGGTGGACGCGCTGGGATTCTCTTGAGAGTGGCCTTGCCCTGGTGAGAGGGGAAGGAGCCAGAGTGGCCCAAGGCGTCAGAGGCCAGTTGCCCACACCTCAGTTGGGTAACCCCAAGGTGACAGAGGCCGTAGGGATGCACCTTGGCCTGTTATGCCCAGCAAGGCCATCTATTTGGACAGGAGCATTCAGAGTCAGTAAAGCCATTTATAGGGGTGGATGTTAGGGCCGGTGGCAGGCTGGGCCTTGGGAGCCCAGTTCATTACATTATTTCAATACTCACCTTTCTTTCAGTGGGCTGTGGTTACCAGCCAGCCCGCAAGATGGGCCACTGTCAATGTCCCAAGCATTGACATGGTCCATCAATCCTTTTTGTGTGGGTTTCATGGGGCCTTCCCATGAAGAGGATGGGGAGCTTGGGGGTGGGCCAGACTGCTGGTGGTTGATGGCCTCTTGTGCCCGCCAGGAGACCTACAGAGAACCCGTTGATTTGATCCAGGGGCTCTGGACTTCCAGTCAATTCCCCCAAGTTGCTCGCAAAAAAGGTCCTCTGTTGGCTAGGACATTGGTCTCTGCTTGCCTGCTCTGCTGGTTCAGTTCAGGATCCACTGGGTTTTTACAGGGGGGTAATGTAACGTTTGATGAATGTTACATTAATCCTATAAGGTGGGGATTATGAGATTCATGTGTGTCAATAGTTGCATTTCCGTTATTCCAATTAGGATTTTCCTATTTGGGTTAATAACGGAATAAAATTTAAAATAAATAATTTATTTGATTGGTTGTCATTCTGAAGTTCCCCTCCAATTTTCCATTGAGTTGCCTGGATGCCATCAATTCCAGAGGCTTTTGCGCCACTCATTACCTCCAATATATTAAGCCTTATTGGTTTATTTCAATCTGAGGTCAGCCTCAATGAACCTCAGTATTGAAATTCTATTCCAACTTTGATTCTACCCAAAATAAGGTCTGCTATTTGCTTGATCCATTTTATTTAATTTTATTTATTTGAAATAAGAATTGGGGTGCAGATGGCAGTGTGATGAGGAGGAGAGGAAGGGGGTGGACGCGCCAGGATCCTCTTGAGAGTGGCCTTGCCCTGGTGAGAGGGGAAGGATCCAGAGTGGCCAAGGCATCAGAGGCTGGTTGGCCACACTCAGCTGGGTAACCCCAAGGTGACAGAGGCTGTAGGGATGCACCTCAGCCTGGGGGCCTAAGGTGATAGAGGCTATTGCACCACACCTTGGCCCGGTATGCCCAGCAAGGCCATCCATTTGGACAGGACCATTTGGAGTCAGTATGACCATACTCGGGGGTGGATGTTAGGGCCAGTGGTGGACTGGGCCTTGGGAGCTCAGTTCATTAAATTATTTCAATACTCACCTTTCTTTCAGTGGGCTGTGGTTACCAGCCAGCCTGCAAGATGGGCCACTGTTGATGTCCCAAGCATTGTCATGGTCCATTGATCCTTTTCATGGGTTTTGTGGGGCCTTCCCATGAAGAGGATGGGGAGCTTGGGGGTGGGCCAGACTTCTGGCAATTGATGGCCTCTTGTGCCCATCAGGAGACCTCCAGACCACCCATTGATTTGATCTGGGGGCTCTGGACTTCCAGTCAATTCCCCCAATTTGCTTGCAAAAAAAGGTCCTCTGTTGGCTAGGTCGTTGGTCGCTGCTTGCCTGCTCTGCCAGTTCTGGTTGGGATCTGCCAGGTTTTTACAGGGGGTAATGTAATGATCAATGAACGTTACATGAATCTCATAAGGTGGGGATTATGAGATTTATATGTGTCAATAGTTGCATTTCCGTTATTATGATTAGGATTTTCCTATTTGGGTTGATTATGTAATAAAATTTAAAATAAATAATTTATTTGATTGGTTGTTGTTCTGAGGTTCCCCTCTGATTTTCCATCGAGTTGCCTGGATGCCATCAATTCTGGAGTCTTTTGCGCCCCTCATTACCTCCAATCCATTAAGCCTTTTTTGGTAGTATTTCAATTTGAGGTCAGCCCCAATGGACCTCATTATTGAAATTCTATTCCAACTTTGATTTACCCAAATAAAGGCTGCTATTCACTTGATCCGTTTTATTTAATTTTAATTATTTAAAATAAGGATTGGGGGTGCGGATGGCAGTGCGATGAGGAGGAGAGGAAGGGGGTGGATGCGCTGGGATCCTCTTGAGAGTGGCCTTTCCCTGGTGAGAGGGGAAGGAGCCAGAGTGGCCTGAGGCATCAGAGGCTGGTTGGCCACACCTCAGCTGGGTAACCCCGAGGCGACAGAGGCCGTAGGGATGCACCTCAGCCCGGGGGCCCAAGGTGACAGAGGCTGGTGCACTGCACCTCAGCCCGGTATGCTTGGCAAGGCCATCCATTTGGACATGACCATTTGGAGTTGGTACGGCCATATATGGGGGTGGATGTTAGGGCTGGTGGCGGGCTGGGTTTTGGGAGCCCAGTTCATTACAATGACCAACGCTATTGAAGAAATAATACATGAGCAATTTATAAGAAATCCAAGTCAACAACCTCTGTGGGAATCCAGTCAATTTGTGCTCGCTGGTGCTAGATGCCTACTGAATTCCACAAAAATTTATAAAAAGTTAAAATAAAATGCTAATAAAAAGTGAGGTTTTTATCAATTTATTATAGGTGCAATAAAGGTAAAAATGATGACCCTCAATATTAGATTAGATTGTATCTAAAGCACTTCGAGGGTTGAGGGGAATTTTAGGGATATGTTTGGAATAGCGTACATGAATCTGAATTAGGAAATATGCAGGAATAACGTATCATAACTTAGGAACTCACTTCAGGGTGGTGGAGTGAAGGAAGAGGAGTTGTGATTGGCCAGAATGTACCCATGAGGTAACATTTTGATGAACTTGATCCAATCACTGCCTGAGAAATTTCTGCACCTTGGGGGACCCCCACCAAGCCTATAAAAGGGGGGGCTGCATAGGTGCAGTGAAGGACTTTGGGGTGATGGGAGGAGTGCCTTTCGATTGTATCCCAAAGTCTGTCATGTAGTCAGAGTAATTTGAATATCTGATTTTAAGTTTGATGCCTGTAGAGGTTTTGAACTTGTGTTACCTCAATTAATGGGGTTCCACCAAGAGTCAGCCAGGGACTTTTGGCCAATTTCTCCAATGACCTTATCATCATTAATGTTAGAATTTTTCATAATATCCTCAGATAATTGCAAATGGCCAATATTTTCCTTTTTTGCTGAACTTGACCTAAAACATTCTTATTATTCAGCTGTATGGGCAAATGTCTGACAACCTCATTTTAACATCCTTGGGCAGTCAGACAGGATTTGGATGAGGAATACCCTTGCATATAGACTTCATTGAGATTTGTGGCTGTGGTAAAAGACTGTATTAGTAGGGGCTGCTGCTATCTCATAGTCCTGCTGGTAGTAGCACTTGTACTTGAAATTGCACTTAAAAGGTTAGAAATAGCGTTGGAGTAATAGCTCATACAGGTGTTGGAAAAACTCTGGCCTGTCAAAAAAGTGTTTGACTCATAGGGACGATTAATAAAATAAACCCATTCAAGAGACTTAGATAGATTGAAATTCAGAAAAATAAGGCCAGCAAGAGATGACGATTTAAAAGATATGATGGCATTCTGGTAATAAAACTAGTGACCAAGGAAATTTGGAGTGACTGAGGGAAAGCAACTTGATTTGGAAAAACTTGGTACAGTGGATTCTAATTAGTTGGCAGAGGAGGAGCTATATTTATAACACAAAATAGTGAAAATGAGAAGTGAACTTTAAACAGAATTTTCTTTTGGGTTAGTGATTGGGAAATCACTGAAGAGTGTGGTGCAAAATCTGCGGATATGGTGAGAAACATCAATTTTTAAGTGGTACAACCTAGATCAAGAAGTAAGATAGCCTACCTCTTTCCACATGAGCCCAGAGAAGATTTTAGAGGCATATTAGATCATGGCAAAAGGGGATCACAATTGGGACATTAAATTGAAGAAAACAGATTTTTACAAAACTTGTAAGGCCTAGTAAGTTGGCTAGCCCCATGGGACCATAAATTGTAGGATGTGGTCAGTACTATAAGCAGACAAGCTAATCAGGATGTTATATTAGAGAAACTTAAGAGGGAGGTGGGTAGGCAAGCCTATAAATAAAACCACAAGAGTGCTGTCTGCACCCCCCCCCTTGGGTTGGGACCATCTAGTACTAAAAAAAAAAAAAAAAAAAAAAAGAGTGCTGTCTGCAGGCAGCCAGATATGATTAATGGGGAGTAGGGTACTCCTGATGAAAAGTGACAGAGTCACCATCAAAGTGGCATCAGCTTCATAGGATAAGACAAGGTCCAGATAGCCCTTCAAGGAATAGAAACTAATAAAAACAGTAGGCTTAAATATCTCCTGGGCCAACTCTATGGTCAAACTCATATAAAGAGAGTCTATATATTTGACCTGAAGACCAAACTGAAAATTGCTCTGGGGAAGTACCAAGGGGCTACAAAGCACCACCTGAGAACATGAAAGGTGTAGGGCTAGGTCCTGAGGTAGGATGAAGCTACCAAAGGATTGGTGGGGGCTAGCTGAGCCAGCCTGGGCATACTGTCAGCAATCATAAGACATCATGAGGTAGTGCACCACTACCTCATGCAGGAACAGCAGGCATCAATCTCAATAACAATAGAAAAATGGAGTAGTGCAATATTAATTGTTAGTAAAAAATCTTGTAATTGTTATTGAATTTGTCCAAAAAAGTGGTCAAGGCAAAGCAAGTGAGGCAAAATTCAATAATAGTTCAAAGATACTTTTTTGGGCAGCATAATCTGCTTTATTGAGAACTTGGACAACTTGAAAACTTGTACAGGTGATAGCAAAGCTTACCATGTAAATTCCATCTTATTGCCCTAGTGGAAATTTGAAGTGTGCTGCTATACTGACAAGCCAAATGATGTGGCTTACTTTCAATAGAAACTCTTACACGCTTGTTATTTTGGGAGTTTACACTGCTTTTGTTCTTCCAGGCTTCTTCTCAGTTGTTGATAAAGTCTCTTCAAAGTTCTCAATCCACATCATAATTGCATTGGCTGATGGCACGGCTGATTCCAATGAATGTTAAAAGAGGCACAGAAAGTATGAAATACATATTTGTAAAAGCTACCAAACTGATAAATTGCTGACAGTGTACGCTGGTTGTACACTGGCCCACCGCTCTATTGCAACTAAAAGATATGGTATATAGAATATGGCCATTAGCTTTCTAATCCTCTCTCTTCAGTGTAGCAGGATTGCCAACCGTCTCAAAATTGCCATTATTCTGCCCACCCTGTACAAGATGAAAAACCATCTATATTAATTTCACAAAAACCACAGTTTAGATTTTTTGTATGGCCTCGCCATACATTTTAATACAGCAAAGGTTCACATCGATGCATTTAAAATGTCTAACTTGAAGTTAATGAACCAAAAATGATGTTCAATTTCACACTATTGAAAATCCCAACGCTAAACAATCAATCACCACTTTCTACACATTTCCAATCAAAAAATCTAACTTGCAATCAATAACTATAAAACTACCAGATTTGAATATCAAAACATTCCCTTAGAAACAAGAAACTATTTCCCCGAGTTGCTCTAAGCGGTCCATCAAGCCTAAATCTTACTTATTTAAAGCATTGTGTATCATTATAGTAATCAGCCCCAAAAGAGGATCCACTTCTATACGCCACCTCACCATCCAAAAATGCTTTTTTATTTTTTTAGCACTAGGTGTCCAAAAATGCTTTGCATCCTTAAATACCAATATATTTCATTTGACAATAACCGACAACTTCTCATTTAGCGTGTAAACCCCAACCAAATTGCTTTCCGATGTTATAAATTTAAATTGGCAAATATATCGCAAATTTCAATTGAAAATTTTATGGGCGGAATAAAAAGATGTCCAGATTAGTTTGGTATCACGCTGTAACTATGAGATAGTGGGCCATATAAATAATAGACCAGAGTATTGCGGTAGTAATAAATTGAATGACGTTAGGTTAATAGCAACACAGAAGGAAGACTTAAGTAAAATTTAAATTATTAGACGTAGCAAATACGAAAGGCATTTTATAAAGCAAATTTTGCAGAAGCAAGCTTTAAAATGCAAAAGGCTTCAAACTACACCCGTGAACGGGACTTAGGTGCATAAGCATAATGATACAGTTATCACAAAGAAGGAGGACGTTGGTGAGCAGCAGCCATCTTCCTGAACATTTCTATTGTTGCCTCCTCTTTAGCTTTATGTTGCTCCAGACGCGTTTTCAGTTCGGCCTCCCTTTCGAGCTGGAGATTTTGCCTTCGGCTATTGCGCACGCTTTCTCGAGCTTTTTGTCGTGACAGACTAAAGCCATGTCAAATTGAATACATGATATAAGCTTACGCAGAGTTAAAATCATCTCCCCCTAACAAATCAGCATCGGCGAGTTCAACATCTGGACTGCGTTCTCTGTGGGCGTAAGCCCCTTTTGCACGCTTTCTCTCAAGCATGGCTTCACTACATAATTTAATATACGTAGCCTTTAACTATTTACCGCCCAGTTGCCCTTGGTACTAGTTCTTCCAAATCTGACTCTTTGCGTTTACGATACGCTTTGTTTTCAGCTTTCTCTCGTTTACGCTTTTGCCGTAAAAGATCTTCTTGGTCGACAGCTTAGAATGATTAGGTACATATAAAGATTATAAGGTACCATCTTCAAAAGTGGAACGTGAAAAATCACCCGATGGCAATTTCGGACCTATTTGAGTAAAAAAGTCAAATCTACATCCGCTTAACAAATACCTATAGGTTTATCCAGCCGCGAAGTTTGAGCAGGTAAATTGGAATCTTCCCCGAGCAAATTAGTGGCGCTGTCAACCGAGTCTTTGATAACATCCATCTCGCTTTGTTTCTAAAAAGCCTATATTCAGCCGCTGCTTCCACAAACACAATACTAGAGCTTTAGCGAACTTCCATTGGTATCTCGTGGATTCAATTTTAGGGTTTTTAGAAAGGGTTAACTCATCATAGAATTTGTCTTGTACACTTTAGGTCAGCATGAAATTCTCGCAATAAAGAGGAACGCCACACCTACCTGGTAGTTGATTTGAATTCCATTTTGATACAAACTTCTGAAAGTATTTACGCTGTTTCGGTTTATCAAGCTCATCAAAGTACTTCCCCTTTTTCTCTAGCAACCACATCCGAAATTACTGCATTCTTTTTATAGTAATCGTCTTCACTGATCCCTAGAGCAAAAGTATAGGCTCGCTTAAGTATAAATCTAAATGGTGGAATGCCAACTAAAACGTCGAAAAGCCCAAGCAATGAATATAGAAAAAAGCAAGGGTGATGTCATATTAAGAGTGCATAATTTGAGAGCATGTCCGGCTTAGTTCAAACAAATTAAAATGGGAGAACTTAAGGGACCATCTAGTACTAAAAAAATGGGAGAACTTAAAGTACACGAAAATTTGTTTCCTAAAAATCCTTTCTCGCAAATTAGAAACGAGCAGTACTTAAAGGCTATAAGGCAGAGCTGATAAAGCTTAGCGCCAAACGACGTTCATGTTTAAAAACTGTTCCAAGCGCCAGGTCTACAAAGAGCAGCAATTTATAACAAAAAATTTGGATAAAAGGGTGGAAGTAAGCATCACTCCAACCTACTTTTTAAACCCATATTCAAAATAAACAACTCAAATAATTAATTACTTTGAATAGACTTGGAATTGGAAATCAACTTATTTCGATTTTTCTGAGGTGATGGAGTCCGCATCTTCAAGCGAGTCAAGGTTAAAGAAGGACAGAAATGTCAGATGCTTAGGCGTTATTAATATTTAACAAAACAAATTACAATCTTAGGTTGAATCTGATTCCTATAGATTGCTTTGATAATATCAGAAGCATTATAACCGACCAGTATCCTATCACGATGCAACTAAAACATAATAATTTGGTGACGATAATATCTGTGGTGATAATTAAAAGATGGATCAGATATCAACTATATTCTTGACAAAACTATATCAGATTTACGTGCTAATTTAATTCAAAATTAAAATCAGTGCTTCAAACAGACATAAAAATTTAACTTTTAATAGTTTAAAGCATGATTTAATCCAGATTATGTACTTGGGCCCAATCTTAAATAGAGAACCAAACTACTAGATCTGCTAGATTATCTTGAAAATGCAATTTAATTTAGTTTACATAATAAGTAAGTAATTTTTTAGTTCCTAGTAAGAGTAAAAAAGCAGGCTTATGATGCCTTTCAATCTATGCTAGTATATAAAGTTAGTTTTTCTAGATAACTAACTTCAAATTTACTAGCTAAAACCCAATCTAGTGTCAGAGAATTAAAAGTGCCAAGGAAAGGCTTGGCTTCCATCAGGAATAATCAAGTACTCACGATAGCATCCAAAGCCTAGAAGGCACCACTATATGATGATATAAGAGCAAGCCCCGCTAGGCAACAGGTATGAGAATTATTGGTCTATAAATATGGCTCTGATACCAAACATTAAACTCAAGACAGGTAGCAACTAAGCCCATGCTTCCCATATGGGAAATATATGTTGCTTCCAAAAAGGTGGTGCTTGTTTTGAGGAGTAAAACTTGTCCCCATAAGATATTAATAGCTAAAGTTTTGATGACCTTGAGATTGAGGGGTCCTTGGTGTTACACTGAAACCTAGGTCACCTCCTTTTTTTTAAAATTTAGTCTACCAGGAACCACTTTATCTTCCTTTTTATTTCACCTCTATATTACTATTTTAGAATAATAATAGGGGAGGGGAGGAAATGATATTTCATCCTAATCAACACAAGTTTTAAATCAGTTATGGCTTTTAGTACCCCACCTTAGCTTGTGGTTACAGAAGCACATAAAAGCTTCCAATTTGTAGGCCCCCTCCTGAGTCACTATCAGTCTATATATCCACTATTAACTCTTTTAAATTTTATTCAAGGTGGGCCAATGTCATGTATAGATGATATCATAGTGGGGACCAACCCCAAGAATAAGGCTGGGTGCCAGGAGGCCCATAAGGTGAAATTACAGGCCCTCCCTGACCTGAGGCATACCCTAGACCAACGCTGGGTATGGGCAAAATATGCCCAGGTTGGTACTAGTGGGGTGCCAAATGCCTAGTCCCTTACTATGGCCCAGGCGTTGAAATGAATGGTCTACATAACAAACACAGACAGTTTGGTTCTGTTTGTTGAGGAACGGGTTTAGAAACCCATTCCATTTATGAAATCACATGTTCAGGTCAAATCCAACTTCAATCAATTACACTAGTGAAGTCAGTTTCAGCAAATTCTATCAATCTAAATGGTAGCATATGCCTATTGGTGGGTTGGTGCTTGGGTCCACTTATGCAAACCACTTATTCCCCCATCAATGTTTAAAGTATGTTTCATGAGACCAACTTTCCTCATTGGTTGACTTACCAAATAAATAGTTTCCCATTTTAAATTTTATTCAATGATATTTTGAACGCTCCTGTGCACAAACCTCTTTGAGGAGGTCTCACACTCCATTAACTTTGTCATTTTAGACACAATCAAGCTATCCCCTAGTGCACTGTTGGTTTGCCTGGGTTCCCTCCAACCTGGGATGCTTAACCCCTTCCTCTTTGTGCACCACATCATTTTTGGTGCATTAATAATTATGAATATCACACTTATTTGCTTTAGTTATTATTGCTCCAGCAACCTCTGCTGGGCACTAGTTGCTTTAGTACTAATGGGTAGTTCCATGTGTTGGTTCTGTGCACTGAGCACAACCACTCTGGAAACAGGAGAGTTATAGACACTCTCCTTACATTAGTCAACCAACCTCCTAAATTTATGTGCATGTCAGGCATTCTTCTTTCCGATCTAAGAATAAGAATGTTGGAGGTATTAGTGTTCCCAAATCTGCTCTTATGATTGGTCCATCACCTGCCCAATTTTTAAATAATAATGGGGATATCAATGATATGAGTTCCCACAACAAAAAATCCTAGAGGATCCTCAGTGGAATCCTAACAACTGGAGGAATACGATTTATCACAAAAATTGGCTTAAAAATGGTAATAATTAATAATAGAAATACTCCAACTCCTCAGTCAAATATGAGGAGTATACTATCGCATGGATCAAAACCTCCTCAAGGAAAGAGGATGTTACCCATCAATAATTGGGTGTGAGTTAACCAATCATTATCATCCAAGTCTAACCACCACCAAGGTGAAAAAATTTTACTCAAGGATGATAGGGTAAACATTAGCCAATCATTACCATCTGATTCTGACTACCGCCGAAATACCCAATCATTACCATCCAAGTTAGACCACCGCCAAGGTGAAAAGATTTTACTTGCTGGTGATTAGATATGATTCATCAAATCGTTACTGCATGGGTCAGTATTACCTCCA
>JAKSZP010006049.1:0-30840 GCA_022478985.1 Massospora cicadina | reverse complement strand
ACACCCACCTCAGGCAGCGCCACATGGGAACAGACTTGAGGCTGCAACAGAGGATGGTGTGCGTATTTCCAGATAGTCTTCTGGGTCTCAGTGGAATAAGGGATGTCCATCATGTCCAGGTAGTCCACCCTGGATATGACTTGGGGTCAAATGGGGATCACGCCATCATGGATGGGTAGCCCCTGTACCTCTTGTGTGAAATGAGGAGAGGGGCGGCCTCTTTGGGTTGTATGTCCACTAATACGAATTCTCCACTCTGCGCTTCGCATGGAGAGAGTAGGATTCGTTTGTAGTGGGTTTTGGTCCCGTGAGGACCTGTGGCTGATGTGTGTGATGCGAGGTACTTCATCAGGGAGTGGGGTTTGATGAATTGTTGAGGCCCAAGGCTCGGGAGAAGTTGGAGCGGGCTGCGCGGGACCAGTGTTGGGATGGGAGTGTAGGAGCAGTGACGGCCGCAATCCAGGTGCCTAGGATCTTGGTGGCATGGGCTTTGAAGTCAAGTAGGCCCATGCCACCATGATGATGAGGGCCAAACATGACCTCTAGCCGTACTGGTGGAGGGCGGCCTGACCAAAGCCAACCTTGTAGCAAAGCATACAGGGATTTGAAGAAGCTTGGGGAGAAGGGGATGGCGTGGGCTCCAAACCAGACTTTGGATAGGAGCATAGAGTTGGCAAGAACAACCCTGCCAGTGAGGGTAGTAGGGTGGGCTCTGAGAGAGGCGATTCGCTTCGTCACGTTGTCCAGTATATGGCCCTCCATTACTGCTGACGCTTATCCTCCTGCCTCCAACCACACGCCCAGATGGCGTACCGGTCCTATGGTAGGTCGCGGCACAAAGGGGAGCACCAGTGGAGCGGTGTGTTTTGAGTTAGTAAGGCGTGGACTTGTGCGAGCAGCTGAGCTGGGTTGGGAACTACTTGCTGGGGCCCAGCAGTTCTGAAACCGAACAAGGAGGATGATTTCGGTTTTGGAGGCGTTCAGTGCCGCGTTGCTTACCCGGGAATATTCCTGGATGAGGGCTTCAAGCGCGCGTGCATCTTTATTATTAGACACCCCCACCACGCAATCATCTGCAAATGCCATCATCTTGACTGGGGTTTGGCCTGGCACATGGACCCCAGTGAGTTGGGCATTCACATTTCGCAGTAGTGGGTCAAGGCTGAAGTTGTATAAGAGTGGGCTCAGGGGGTCCCCTTGTTGCAGGCCCCTTTGAGGATGGACTACATCCGTTAGGAAACCTGGGCCGCGCACAGCCATTGTTGCAGATTCCGTGAGCAGCATCATTCAGTTAATGAAGCGAGGAGTTAGGCGGAATTGTTGGAGGCAGGCCCTAAGGTATTCCCAGTTTACTCTATCATAGGCCTTTTGTTGGTCCAAGAATACAAGTGCCCCAGAGGCTGTGGACTGACACACATTAGCCACAGAGTGCATGTTATCCCAAATTGACCTTCTGGGGATGAAACTGAATTGTTCTGGAGAGATGGTGGCAGATGCTACAGTCCCTAAACGGTTAGCCATGATTTTTGTTAAAATTTTGGTGTCTGTGTTTGTTAGAGAAATGGGGCGCCAGTTGGCTAAGTCTAGCCTATCCCCTTTCTTGAAGAGTGTGACTGTAAAAGCCTCATGTCATCCTGGTAGGAGGCGCGTTTCCAACAGGCTTTAGTTGAGTGAGGCTAGCAGCAATGGGGATATGTAATTAAAATATTTTTTATAGAACTCATATGGAATGCCATCTGGGCCTGGGCATTTTTGTTTGGCGCACCACGAATGGTAGTCCATAATTCGTTTGGAGTAATTAAATTCATTATTTCCGGGTATCAGAAAATGGTGCGGATATGAGCTCTGTTGAGAAATTCTGCCATTTCAGCTGGCTGAATTGGTTCAGCTCGGTATAACTCAGAGTAATATCTTTGCGTTTCAATTGCCACTTTGGCCAGTGTGTCCACAATAGAATTATCCGATCTTCACACCTGTGTGCAGGCCACGCTCTGGCGTGGTGCAAAAATTTTTTGAAGAAGTATGCGGTGCACTTGTCACCTTTAGTGATGCGTGTGGCCCTGTCTTGGACACAAACCCGATGTTTGTGTTGCCTTTCAAGTGCATTGAGGTGGGCTGCTGCCTCCGCCCACTTCTGGCCCCATGCAGGGCTATATCCTGAGGCTGGAATGTTGGACTCCAAGTGGGCCAATTCTGCCAGCGCGCGATATAACTGCTGATGTGGCTCGTGAGCGTCTGGATGAGAGATGGCGATAGTGGCGGATGGTGTCTTTTTTGAAAGTTGCCCATGTGGAAATGGGGTCCGCACAAAACGGTGCAACAAACAATTTTGCCAAAGTAGCCTCTTCCACCCACATGGAAAATCCTGGCGATGCAAGCTCTGGGGGGCGGATTTTGCACCAATGTGGGGCCTTTGCAACTGTGACGGGTAAGTGGCATGTTATCGAGACCAGTCGGTGGTTGGAGAATTCCATTTTCGTTGTTTTGAAGTGGGAGATGTGGGGTTGGAATTTCGCCGGCACTAGAATAAGGTCAATGCGGGTCATGGACCTTAATTGGCCATTGTGGATGTGGGGACGCATCATGTTTTTGAGCGGTGGGGCATGTCACAGCAGCACATCCATTAACCCAAGGGTGGCTTTTAGAACGCGTAGTTCTACGTGACCCTGTGGGGCGTGGGGTGAGGGCGGCCACTGGTCCGTTGATGAGGTTAGCCAACAGTTCATGTTGCCAATTAGGAAAGAATTGGGGGGTAGCAGGAGGGATTTGACCGACGAGAAAAATTCCTGACGCTCTTGTGCACCATTTGGGGCATAAATGTTGACAATTGTGTGTGCAACATTGGCCCATGAGAAGGTGACAACGAGCACTCAGTCATTTAGGAATGTTTCTGAAGATGTAAATTTGAAAAATTGTTTTTCCAAATTAGCACCCCACAGTGCTTTGACCAAAAGGATAGGGATGGTAGGAGCATTGTTTTCAAGCATCCTCGGAACCTCATGGACAGTGGGTTTCCTGAATGGCCAGGATATCCACGGGTAAATTATTTTGTAAAAAACTCAGTTTCCTAGCCCGGGACAGGGAGGCCTTGAGTCTGGCGATATTCAGCATCCCTAGAGTGAAGGTTTCCCCCATCGCACCTTAGGTGTGAGGGGGTGGGCCCCTGGCCCACCAGCCTCTTCCAGGTCCCCACGGGCTTTCACAGCAGTGCAGGTATTAGCAGCAACACTATCGGGGTTTTTGTTAATTTTTGCGGAAAGAGTCACATTGGCTTTGGCCTTTGCTTTTTGTTTTCCTGACGTCGGACGAATTTTTTGTGGTGCAGATAAGTTTGGTGCACCGTCGAGTGGGGCAAAAAAAAATTTTCAGTTGGGATAGGTCCCAAGTCAGTTTCAACTGGGGCTTGGGTGCAGCAATTGGGTGAGATTGAATCTCCCATCGGATCCTCAGATTGAGTGGCCCGTTTGGCTTGGGCCTCCCAATCTGATTGGGTGATGGATTCCAGAGTTGCTTCCACCGCGAAGGTCTCCATGTCCTCCTGGCGTTGTGAGTATGGGATGGTGGTATTGACCTTGGCCGCAGTCCTACGGGCCTGCTTGGCCTTCTTCCACTCCTGCGGGGAGATGGGCTTTACCAATAGGTAGCAGCCTTGTGCTCCCCATGGGAAAGCCTCTTTGGTGCTTGTGGTTGGTTCGTAGTGCGCCTCTCCGCTGGCCATGGCTGCCGAGGGGTGCTCTTGGAATGTAACGCCCTCTTTAATGGGGCACGCATGTACCTTATGGCCGAACACATCACAGTGGGTGCAAATGGGGGGCGCGCTGTCCACGGTTACCCGGAATGGGTGGGTGGTGTGCCCTGCAATGTCAATAAAGGTGGAGTGCAGGATCTGGGTTAGGTCCTTCGCGGTCTCCTCAGTTGGGGTCAGAACTGCGATGGCTTTGCCAGTGCACAGGTGTGGCATCAGCGTGAAACGTTGCATTTCGAAAGGTTGTATTTCGCCATATATGGTGAGACCATCTTTCAGGTGTTGCTCCAAAATGTCACATTTTACTATAGTAGGCAAAAAGTCAAACATGAGGAAAATTTGGTTTGATTTTGTCCATCTGGTGCGTTTAGTTTTGACGACCCATTGCCCTTTGGGGAGGTCAACCACTACGCGCACCGCTGCAGCCTCGTCTGCTGCTAATTTGCTTTCAAAACCTAGGTCCAGCCAACCGCGCGACATGGAGTGAGGTGCAACGTACACCGCGGTCAGGAAAATTTTGTGTACTCTTCACAAAATTTTTCCCATAAGGCCGTTTTTTGGATGTCCAGATACACATGGACTCTGAATTCCACCAACGAAAGTGGCTGGGAATGTGGCGTGTTGATGTACTGGTTGCATTGTGCTTGCCATGCGAGTATCTCTGGGGAAATTGTGACCGCCAGTTTTTTTAGATTTTTTTCTATTCCGCCAGATTCTCTGGGGCGTTTTTGAACGTTAGAGGCCGCGGGCCTTCCGCCTGCTCCTCTTGCCTTGCTTGCCCAACTACTCCCAGACATGGGCGCAGACTAATCCCCTCTATGAGATTATCAAACTAGATTTAGTCTTGAATTGAATGGGTTGCAAAAGTGTTTGCAACGAGAAAGAAAATTTAGGTTATGACTTTATTGTTAGAACCTTGTTTATGAGGGCTTAATGACTTGAAACTGATTTTGAGGAAAACACTTTGGAGAGCTTAGGACAATATCATCCGCTTTACTACAATTTAAATCCTAAGACTCAGCGATTATCAAGCAAAAAGTTGTTAATCTTGTTTTTAAGGATGTAATAGTACTACTAGGGTATCAATGGATTTTGGTCACACTCGGTGGTAGCCTAATCAAATTTTGGAAAGTAAAAACACTCCGCTGAGGGTCAATTGAAACTTAACCATTTTGGCGGACACTAAAATGTAAGAACTGGAGTCATCCTGGAAATTCCCCCTGGATTATATGGTAAAATATTCACGCCAATATGCCGCTTTAATATTAAACTTGCAATCACACCAGTAATTATCCCTCCTGACCATGGCGAGATTAAGGTATTGCTAGCTAACTATACCCGCACTCTATTAATATAAAAAGACATCAAATTGTCGCTTTCTTACATATTCTTCCAGTGGAAGAAGTTGAGAACATTCACAACTCTACCTTAAGGAACTGGGCCTGACCAACAATATCAATCCCTTGGTTTGCTTTTTGGTACCACGAGAAAGCTTATCTGGGCTAACTGGGAAAGATAAAAATCAAGCGTTAGCCCTTTTTGATAAATAAAGCGTTAAATTTTCAAAAACTAATCTTGATTTGGGATGTGCAAATGATGTGTTGCACCAGATTGACACTGGCAGCCATTCACCCTTTTTCCTTCGTCCTATTAGGCGCTCTAAGGCGGCGGATGAAGTTGTTAATTCTGAGATTATTCAAATATTTTGACACGGAATGTTAGTGCCACCCAAGAGTCCTTGGGACTCTCCGGTGTTGATTATAAAAAAAAGGATGGTTCCAACCATGTGGTAATTGATTTTTGGAAGCTCAACATTTAAACCTAAAATTAATCTTATTCTTTACCATGTATTGATGATGCGCTAAACTGCTTGGACGTTGTTCAATATTTCTCAACTATGGATTTAATTTCTAGCTAATGGCAGATAGTGCTACCTATGGAGGAGCAGGATAAATGCGCAATGATAACTGCTTAAGGTCTGTATCAACCCAATCAGATGCCGCAAGGGCTGTGCAACGACTTACAACCTTCCAACGGTCTATGGAAAAAATATTGGGAGTCTTAGAAATCTCTTTTGTTCTAGTTTATCTTAAAGATATAAACTTTTTTCTAGATTGTTTAACTAACATTTATAGCACATGGAAGAGGTGTTCCACCAGTTTTCTAAAGCTAACCTTAAAATTAAGCTGCTTAAGTGCAACTTTTTTAAAGAAAAACTTGATATTTGAATTTTTTATTGACAAATACAGCCTACGGCCAGAGCCAGCCAAGATTGAAGCTTTCAAATTGATGACTCAATCAGGTAGTAGGCAGGACATTAAATTGCTTCTATGAATGGTTGGATACTACCGCTGGTTTTGTGAAAAACTTTAGTAAAATTGGAGAGCCATTATTTCATATTCTCATAAATGGCGTGAACTTTGAGTAGATAGAGGATTATCAGCTGGATTTGGACAACTTAGACTGTGCCTAAGCTGAGCGCCCATAAATATGTACCTTAATTTTGATAGCCATTTATCATTAAGATGGACGCATCCCTTTTCGGCGTAGGGGCAATGTTATCTCAATTGTATTTAGAAGGGGTTGAACGCCACGTTGCTTATTGCAATTGAACGTTAGATGTGCATGAAAAAACTATATGGTTACTGAAAAGGAGTTTTTGACTGTCATATATACTTGTAAGTGACCTTGGGTCTATATCCATGGTGTGCATTTTACTGTGGTAACATACCATGCTTCATTGCGTTAGAAAAAACCTAAAAGCCTAAAGGACAGTTGGCCCACTGGGACTTAAAATTACAATTATACAAATTTTGATATTCAACGCCGTCCAGGTGTAAATCAAAACGTAGATAGCCTTCTCAATTTCCTACTGTAGGCTTACTCGCTGATAAAGATGATTAATTATTTGATAAAATGGTAGGTAGTAATATGATTATGAACCTGAAGTAGTTCAATGCAAGTTGGACAAACTGAGGCAGAATGCTTTATTAAGGATGGAAAACTTTATAAAATTGTTAATGTTCAAGCCATCATATTTCCTCAACCCATTATGAGAATTGATTTAATCAACTCAGCTCACAAGGCGATGGGTCATGGCCAGTTTAATACTCTTGAACAATTAAAAAAACAATACTTTTAAGAACTGCTGTTTTTTGATATTCATGAGACGCTCAATTGTTGTAAATAGTGTCAAGCAGAAGCACCTTATCAAAAGGCTACATCATATCTACTAGTCAAACCTAATTCTGCTTAGAAAAACATCTCCATTGACATCGTGGGGTCCTTGGACAATATTTGCGGCCAACTTAAGTACTTCATCTTGGCCATTGATCACCTCATGAGGTGGTCGGAGACCAAAGCAGTTAATAACCTGGGTGCGATGACCACCGCTAAGTTTCTTTTGGAAAAAAAAGTCTATTGATATGGTTGCCCTAGTTCATTCTAACAGTCAATGGGACTAATTTTACGTCCCAAATCATCACTAAACTCAAAGATTTGATGAGCATAATAGGGGTATGTCTACGCCCTATCATCCTGAGATCAACTGCACTATTAAAAGAGTGAAAGTTATCCTGATGGGTATTTTATGCAAGTTGGTTACTGGCAAAGTGTCCAGCAGGAACCACTTTTTGCCATCCATTGCATTTGCCTATAATATTGCTTATCACTCAGCCACAAGCATTCCCCCTTTGTGTTATTGCATGGAAAGCATCCTGCTCTGCCTCCACTTTTTATTCCTGCTTTAAGGTGGAGAGCATGAGATTCAGCCAATATCTTGGTAAACTCATGCAGACCTTAATACATTTACTAAGCTCCACCTACTCTAATGCACGGGCACAAAAACTAGAGGCTAGGACTCTTGATAACAAGGACTGTAATTCGAGGGGAACGTCCCCTCTGCATGGACTGGGCGATTTTACCATCTCCTAGCAAAAAAGGTCTAAAGAGGGCAGCTGTACCCCTCATCACACAGGGTGACCTAGCCCATGTGGTAGACAAGCGCTGGGCAACTGCGCTCCCTCTGAAGATTCTCACCCAGTTCCTGTGCTTACATCTGACAAGTTGGTTCGCCTAATAGAGAAAGTCTGTGCAGAAATCATTGGAAGCTGTCATCCCCACAAGATGATAAACTTTATAAAGCCAATGGCGCTGAATCCTTGAAATTGAAGTTGAAATGTCCAAAATCTATGGGATTAAAGCCCAACGTGAGAACAACCATAGCTGGATGGGGACAAATAATGAAATCTAAGTCAAAATCACAGAAGGCATCAAGCCATAAAGCAGTACAATTGCTGATCCTAAACTTTTCTCAAATTTGTTGGATTTTGTCCCTAACGGGCATAAATCGCCATCAGGGGATTGTTGCCAATGATTCAAAACCCTCATTAAAAAATTGAAATCATCGCTCAAGGAATCCCACTTGGCTGAAAGAAGCCCTATTGACCAGGCACGGGCAGTTTGGTCATCCTGAACCCGTTTCTTACCTGTTGGGACCGCCCATATGTGGGGTGGCCCTAGGGGATCTCCGTTGCCTGTCAGGCCAAATGCCATTATGCTAACCACTGTAAACTCAGTAAAGCCTTAGGTCATGTGTTCATGGACAAACCGATAATGATTTAGACAACCAACAGTTCTTTTGATGTTGGTTGAGTTTAAAATCGTTATTCCCCAGCCCTTGAAAATTTTCTGGGTTAGGTCAAAATTTGAGGGCCATAATCCCTGCTTTGACAAGCTACCAAATTGAACACTATTTCATCAGTTGCATCGCACTGAGGAAATTGTTGGTCAATTTCTCTTTATTTAACTTTTCAATAAAATCCCTTAACCCAATTCCAGTTTTTTTATAATTCTCAAAAACTGAACCACCCTTTCAGCCTATATTTCACCAACAAACGAGGCCTGTGGCCATGTTCACCTGGTGCATTGCTAAGTACCTATACATGATTATGGCTCATGGGTGCTCAGTGGCGAAATTCCTTCCTGAATTCATAACAGTCGTGCAAGTAGCAGTGCCACTGGCATTGAGGCTTACCATTTGAATGCTTGGGCATTTAAACTGTTAGGTCAGTCTAAAATTAACTTGCAATCTTCATGACATAACTGAACAACCATTGTTCTTAATCATTTCCACCCTTCTCGTTGAGATGAGCGTGGAAGTGATCTTTTTCTTTCAGATGAATAAGGTTATGAAGAACTTCTACTATGACCACAATAGCCTAGTACCTTTCAAATTGTCTAAGCACACCCTCCAAAATGGAATCTTCATGCTAGAAGCCGCCAAAGTGGCCTTGGTGTTAAATCCCAGCTCTGAAACCATTGCCCAAATCAATTTATTGATAGTTTATGCTGCCATTATGCCCATGTCAGTATATTCTGGCATTCTTATTTATGATGTGTCTACTTCTGTTAAGAACCTTATAGTTTCCCCCTATCCTAGTAAAATTTCTTCCTTATCTTTAGACTCAACTAGAGCAGTCAATAAAGAGAATTCCGCCTACTTTTTATTGACCATGAAAATTATTATCAGAGTTCACCACGTGTCCTTTGAGGCCTTGGTAGATACTTTGGAAGTGGGTAATTTTATGAGTGTAGAGCTAGCTTGCCAGTTGGAACTTGACTTGGACTTGGGTCTCAAGGTGATGGTCGCTTCATCAGCTTAAAGCCCTCATACCTAGTTCAATGCCTAGTACTTTTCTCTGTTCACCAGTTCAGCTTTTGCGATAAATTTTCCACAATGCCAAACTTGGTGTTTCTGGTAATCTTAAGGGGTGGGTTGGTAGCGTCGACTGCATGTTAGAATTCACCTGTAGTCTAATATGTTGCCATTTACTAATAACCAAATGGAAGGCGAGTTTTTTAGTGGACACTCTTACAAAAACTCAAGGCTGTAGTTCATCACTTCCCTTGTTTCCCCTGCTGGCCTTCCATTATATTTTCCTGAGGCATTATTGCAATATCAAAGTATCTTTGATTCTGAGAAGGCGGACCATCTTTCCCCCATACTAAATTCGATCTAGGGCTCAGAACAACAGTGCAGGTGTAAATATTAACTACCCTTTGACCTGCATACAGTGGAGGAGGAGGCTTCTCTCAATGCATGGTTGTATGACATGCTTGAGGAAGGGTGGTTGTTTAAAGAAACATTACCAGTTGCTTCTCCCATCGTTTTTGCTAAGAAAGTCAATGGTTCCCTTTGTCCCTGCGTGGATTATGGGCACTTAAATAAAATCACGTTTCATGATCCCCACCCTTTACCACTGGAGCAAACTATTGATTAAGCAGTTGCCAAGTCATTTGTGTTCTTAAAACTTTACCTTGTTAATGCCTTTAACCAAATTCAGGTGATGGAAGGTCAGGATGGCTTTCCGCTATCCAAACAAAGAGAAGTATTTTCCAATTTCGAGTGATTCCTTTGTGTTGAGGAATGCACTGGAAACATTTCAAAGAATGATTGATAGAATGTTGGGTAATCTCCGGTTCACCTGCGCATTAGCTTATATTGACAATATCTTGGTACACTCCCCGACTCTTAAACAACATGCAAAATATTTGGAAACTGTTTTGGTGGCCTTACATGAGGTGGTCCTATTTGTTAAACCTTCAAAATGCGAGTTTTAATAGGAGGAAGTCACATTTTTAGGCAATCTCGTCTTAAAAGATGGGTACTCCATTCCCCCCCAACAAGTTGGATGCCATCCTTGAGTGGCCACTCCAATGACCCAAAAGTAATCAAGAAGTTTCTTGGGCACTATAATTTTTCTAAAAAAATTCTTTCCTGCCTTATTACATTTATCCGGCCCACTTCATTGACTTTTAAGTAAGAATGTCCCCTATCATTGGACACCTGAATGCCAGCAAACATTCCAGTCAATTAGAGAGTTGTTTTTGTCTCCCTATCCTGAAACATGTGGACCCCTCCAAGTCCTATGTCATAGCCTGTGATGCATCATCTGTTGTGGTGGGGGCTGTATTGCTTTAAGAGCATGAGGGGTTAGAGCACCCCATCACCTAATTTTCCCGCAAGTTCTCTCCTATGGAGCAGTGCTGGGACATCTATGATAAGGAACTGGCACCTGTGGCATGGGCCCTAACCCACTGGCGATATCATTTGCAGTGTGCGAACATGAGTTAATAGTGTGAACGGATCATCAAGCCCTTCTCTACTTCCACAAAGCACAAAATTTGGCACACAGGAAAGCTCAAACCTACTAGGATTTGTGTAGCTTTAAATTCAAATATGAGTTTGTGAAAGGGGCGTTGAATGTTCTTCCCAACTTCTTAAATTTTAACTCCGCACATTTCCCTGTAGATCCAGATGAGGTGGATCTGGTTACCATGATCCCTCTCACCTAAATCTTATCCATCATCCCTCCCATGATCTCATCAGTGAGCTTAGCTCCCAATGACCCCTTTTTCACGGGTTTTAACAGCCCAAATGACCGGTCTAATGGATTGGGGCTTTTGGAACGAATGTCCCTCTCAGATCAAAAGCATTCCCTATATTCCTTGGCGGATGGTCTTATTCATTTTTGGTCATGAGTGTGGGTTCCTCCTCTTTTAGAGCTGAAGTGTTTCAGGATCATAACAACCTCCCACAGTTGGCCATCTAGGTAGTAAGAAATGTATTGACTTGATTGATAGTACCTATAATTGGGCAAGCTTGCCAAAAGATGTACTGGCCTGGATCGCCAATTGTGTTACCTGCATGCAGGCTAAGTCAGATCGATCAGGAAGGAATGGTCTACACACCCTTTACGACAGGCTGAGGGTCCATAGACATTGGTGTCCGTAAATTTTATTGTCAAACTTCCCTATTATAACAGGTTTACTGTGGTGATGGTGGTGGTTGATCGGTTTACAAGATGTGCCCTATTTATCCCATGCTCTTCCACCATTTCTTCAGAAACTGCTCATCACTTTATGCGCCATGTGTTTTCTATGTTTTGTCTCCTGCAGGAGATTATCAGTGACCGTGGGACCCAGTTTACAGCGCAGTTCTGAGATGAGCTTTATCAATTTTAAAAATTACACCCTGTTGATCCTCAGCATATCATCCCCATTCTGATGGACTAACTGAGTGGTTTAATCAGATCTTTGAACAGTACTTGCGCTTCCATGCTTTGGCCACGCAGGATACCTGAGCCAATGACCTTCCTCTCACTCAATTCGCTTATAATAATTGAATGCGTGACTCTATGGGGTTTTCCCCATATGAAGCGACTTTGGGGTATAACCTTCATTTTTGGTCGGTCATTGTCTGTGGCCAGAGGTCCACGCTGCCTCAGATCATGCAGAGCATATTCAGTCTACCCAGTCCTTGGTGTGGGAGCATCTCACTAAGGCTATTGGAGACTGCAAGAGTTTTGCAGATCAGAAGTGGCTTCCTGCCCATGACATAGTGGTGGGTTCATATGTCATGCTTGATATGCGCCATTTGTGGATGCAGGTACCCTCCCAGAAGTTTGTAAGAAAGCGTTCAGGTCCCCACTTGGTGGAGGATAATTTGGGTGATGGTGCTTTCTAGTTTAAGTTGCCATCTCACTGGAAACAACATCCAGTTTTTCATGTATGTCAGATGTCCCCGTTCAAGGGAATTATTCCCTCAGATCCTGAGCTGATAGTGATTGATGATATGGTGGAGGATGAAGTTGTGATCATTTTAGCATCCCGAAGATCTTGGAGGTTGGTTCATTATCTCGTTGCATGTAAGGGTTATCCAGCCTATGAAAACTGCTGGTAAAAGCCCATGATTGAATGAACTGCATGGAACTAGTAGAGGCTTTTCTATTTCCCATCCTGATCTCCCCGTCCCCCCCAAAGGTGACAGCTTTAATGGCGATCAAGTTTCCCAAGGCTCACAAAAATTTAGCCATCATGCAGTTTACCAGCGGTGGAGCCCCTCCTTTGGAAAAAGGAAAGGGTAATGTAAGTCCAGGGAACGTCCCTTTCTGCGAACGGGCGATTTTCTCATTTCTAGCAAAAAGGGTACAAAGTGGACAGCTATACCCCTCACACAGGGTGACCTCGCCCATGTGATAGACAAGGGCTGGATAACAGTGCTCCCTCTGAAGATTCCTCCTCTAGTTCCAGCGCTTGCCTCTGATGAGTTAGTTTGCCAAATAAAGGAAATCTGTGCAGAAATTATCGGAAACTGTCATCCCAATGAGCTGGATGGACTTTAAAAAGCTGATGGTGCCAAATCCTTGAATTGAATTCAAAATGTCCAAAATCTACAGGGTTAAGCCAGACGTGAGCTCAACTCATAGTGGATGGGGAAAAATAATGAATTCTCAGTTTAAAAGCCAATGGCATTAAGCCATCAAGCAGTCCAATTGCTGACCCTAAACTCCTCTCAAAATCGTTGGGCTTTGTCCCCAATGGGCATATATCACCATTGGGGATTGTTGCCGATAATTTGAAACCCTTATTTAAAAATTGAGATCATTGCTCAAGGAATCCCACTTGGCTGAAAGAAGCCCCAGCGACTGTGCATGGGCAGTTTGTTCATCTCAAACCCATTTCTTACCTGTTGGGACCGCCCATATGTGGGGTGACCCTAAGGATCCCCATTGCCTGTCAGGCCAAATGCCATTATACTAACCAACATAAATGCAGTAAAGCCTCAGGTCAGGTGTTTGCAGACAAACCAATAGCGTTTCAGCCTGACACCAATTCTTTAGATGTCAGTTTTGATTGAAGTCATTATTTCCCTCTCCCTCATAAATTCGCCAGGCTAGGTTGAAATTTGAGGGCCCCCAATCCCTGCTTTGACAAGCTACCAAATTGATCATTATTTAATCAGTCACATAGTACTAAGAGAAATCGTTAGTCAATTTTTTATAAAACTTTTTAATAAAATCCCTTAACCTAATTCAGTTTTTTATTGTGCTCAAACTAAACCCTCCTTTCCGCCTATATTTTAACAACCCACTGGACCTGAGCCCTGTTCACCTGGTGCATTGCTAGGTGTTTATACACGATTATGGCTCATGGGTGCTCAGTGACAAAAATTCCTTCCTGATTTCATAACAGTCACGAAAGTAGCAGTGCATAGGCATTCAGACTTACCATCTGGGTGCTTCAGCACTTAAACTGGCAGGCCGGTCTAAAATTAACTTGTTATCTTCCTAACAAGGAAAGACCAGACTTTAACTACATCTAGCGTTGGGAAATTAGCCTGGTTTTATGATAATAATGGCTTCAGATATATTACCAAGCTATAACACATATGGAAAGCCTCTTATGAGATTATAGAGAAGACATTAATTGATTCTTTTTATTAATACAAGTATGGCTGACCAGGGGACAGACACATCCGATATGTAGGAGCAGGGAAAGCGGAAAACAGAAATGGGAAGAGTGCGCAAAACAAAGGAACTCAAAAGATACGACTTGGCACACTTTGGTGTGGCTGGGGGCCACGGGTGGTGGGTGACTAAACCTTGAGTGGTTCGGCAACTCATGGGCTAGTAGGGTATACCGCCTATGAAGACTGTGAGGTTTTCAATGTCATAACGAAGGAACCATATTGGAATCCAGGTGCCATCCGTTTCTTCCATTTGTGTTGGAGTGAGCCGAACAGCCATGCTTGAAAATGGTCAGCCAAATGGCTGTGGAACCTGATGATGGCTTGGTTAAAATTGCGGAATATCCCGTTGAAGGCGTCAAGGGTAATTGTGTGAATGGACCATATTGTAATGCTCACAATTAGAGCCCTCAGTGTCTGGGGGATAGGTGAGGCCATGTTTAGTGCCATGATATCGCGGGATAGTCAAAACTTGGTTGTAGATGATTGTTGAAACAAGTGCATCACGTTGGCCCAGATATGCACAGATGGCGGGCACTCTTCCAGGCGGTGTGCTAGTGTGTTGGGTCCGCCACAGATGGCGCATGTCTTGAACATTGAGAAAGTACGGTTGGCTGTTCTATATGTACGGCGCATGTATCGCCACATTGTGGAGCACACTTGTGGGGGTAGGAGGGGGCAGGTGACGAGTTTCCACACCTGTTTTTGGGTGTGCAAGTCATATGGGACGTCTTGGTGGTCTAGGTAGTCAATCCTGGACAGAGGGAATGGTGGTAATGGGGCAGTTACGTTAAACACCGTTTGTCCTCTGTGGAGTTGCACATATCCAGTTTGAGGTTGAATGTCTTCAGGTTGCTGTGCATAGGAGAAGCTCCAGTCCCCTTGTCTTAGATTGTATAGGATGCGTTTTAATTACCAATTGGTGTTGTGCGGTCCAGTGGCGTTTGGGTGTGTTACAAGGTACTTCATCAGGGCTACCGGGTTGGAGGGGGACCTCAGATGTAAGCTTTTGAAAATTGGTTTGGGCTGCCTTGGCCCAGTGGGGGGATGGTGGGTTGGGTGACGTTGTGGGGGCTATCCATGAGCCTAGGATCTGTGTTGCTCTTTCCGTGAAGTTGAGCAGCCCCATCCCGCCTCTCTTCCGTGGGCTGTACATGGTCTCCAGCCTGACAGATGCACGGTATCCAGACCATAGCCAGTTCTTCAGGAGCTTGTAGACTGCGTTGGTAAAATTGGTGGAGAAGGGGATCGCGTGGGCAGCAAACCATAACTTTGATAGGATCAGGGAGTTGGTTAACACAACTCTTCCAGTTAGGCTGGCTTTACTCCTCCGCATACATGTCATTCTTTTTGTGATGTTGTCCATTATTGTTGGTTTCTATGGTGTCAAGTGCATATCCACCGGCTTCAAGCCATATGCCCAGATGACGGACTGGGTTGGTGGCAGGGTGGTGTGCAAAGGGTAAGCACAGTGGTTTTACTGGCTTGGATCGTTGTTGTGTGGTTGGATGTGTGGTTGGTTGGTTTGTGTGGTGGTGGGGGGTGGGTCATAGTTTAAACGGAATTTGCCCATTATAATTACCTCTGTTTTCTGTTTGTTCAGCATGGCGTTACTCACTGACTCATATTGGTGAATAATGCGTTCAATCGCCCTGGCATCCCTATTGCTTGAGACTCCAACAACGCAGTCATCAGCGAAGGCTAGAATTTTGGTTGGTGGTTGTCCCTCCAACCTGATTCCGGTGAGCTTTGAGTTTGCAATGTGGAGGAGGGGGTCAAGGGTAAAATTTTATAGTAGGGGACTAAGCAGGTCACCTTGTTTAAGGCCCCTTTGGGGGGTGATGGTGTCAGTTAGGAAACCTGAGCCTCTGATTGCAAACCTGGCTGAGCGCGTTAGGAGGAGCGCCCAGTTTATAAATTGTGGTGGTAGGTTGAAAGCCTTCAGACATTGTTCTAGGTATCCCCAGTGTACTCAGTCGTATGCTTTCTTTTGGTCCAGGAAAGCAAGGGTGCCTGTGGGGTTAGCTTGGCAGATGTTGGCAATTATGTGGATATTATCCCAAATTGAGCGATTTGGGATGAATCCAAATTGATGGGGGGAGAGGGTTATCTGAGCAATGCAACCCAGACGTTTGGCTAAAATTTTAGTTAGTATTTTAGTGTTGGTATTGGTGAGAGCAATTGGGCGCCAGTTGTTTAGATCTGCCTGGTCTCCTTTTTTGAAAAGTGTGACCACATATGCGTCTTGGCCACCAGGTAGAAGGGATGTGTCTTCCAGGCACTTATTCATAGTTGCCAGTAGTATTGGTGCGATATGTTTAAAATATTTTCTAAAAATTCATATGGGAGGCCATCAGGCCCAGGGCACTTGTTGCATGGGGTTGATTTTATTATCTCCCATAGTTCATCTTTAGTTATGGGTGCTGTAAGGTCTGGTTGGCTAGCTATAGTGTCAATATTAGCGGAAGATAGAAATTTTTTAATTTTGTTAGGTGATGCAAAATCCGCCGTGTACAGGTCAGTGTAAAATTGGTGTAATTCAGCTGATATTTCCGATGGTGTAGATGCCATTGTGTCATCTGCTTGGCAGACCTGTGTGCAGGTCGCCAATGGTGAAATTGGTTTAAAACGGCGGAAAAATTGGGTCGTGTGATTTTCTCCAAATAGAATGTAAATTGATTTATAGCATACTTCAGTGTAATGCTGGTCTTTCCTAAAGAGGGAGTTTACCTGTGTCGATAGCTGGAACCACAGGCAGCCCCATTGGGGGGTGTATCCCTCACGAGGTGTGTTGTTTTCTAAGTGTTGAAGCTGTCTGATAGCCTTGTTGATTGTTGCGGACATTGCGGCTGTTTTTCTGGAGTTTAGGTGGCAGGCTTTCTTGGTTGCACGAGCCTTGAATATTTCCCACTTGGTGATAGGATTCCCATCAGGTGTTTGTCTTTCTTGCTGTGTTGTTAGCACCATCTTGATCCAAAGTCTAAGCTCCGGAAGGTGGATGGTGCTCAGGTGAACTCTGTGCCAGGTTGGTGGTCTTCATATTTTTCCAAGGATGATAGTGCTATTGAGACCATTTGATGGTCAGAGAAAGGGATAATTGTTGTTGTAAAAATTGATACTCGGTGCTGGAAGTCTATAGGGGCGATCATCAGGTCAATCCAGGTCATTGAGACCAGCTGGTTATTGTTGTGGTGGAGCCTCGTCATGTTGGCCAGGGTGGGGGCTTGTTTGGGGATGGTGTCGCATAGGCCTAACGTTGCCTTTAGTATGCATAGTTCCGTGTGGCCGTGGGGTATAGCCCTAGACTTGGGCCAGCGGTCAATATTGGTGTTAAGCCAGCAGTTGAAATCTCCCGCGAAAAACGTTGCCTCAGAGAAATGGATTGAGAGGATATTAGAAAAAAAATTTTGGCGGTCATTTGGATCATTTGGGGCATACACACACGCCACAGCAAAAGTTTCTCCATTCCACTTGAGATCTGCTAGAAGCAGCCATCCCCCCCAGGTGGGATGATGTGCTTCAGATATTTACTGGAGGATTATGGTTAGTTCAAATTACCACCCCACAGTGGTACGTCCAAAAGGATTTGGCTGGAAGGAGCATGGTTGACCATGACTCCTCCTCCCCTCGGTGGACAGTGGGGTTCTTGGATGGCCAAGATGTCCACGGGGATATTGTGCAGGAAAGCCATTTTTTTGGCCCGGGACATGGGAGCCTTAGCTCCCGCGATTTTGAGCATCCCTATGTGGATTGCGGTAGTCCACACATCAGGAACGCTGAGGTGACCCACTGAGGTCACCCAGTTCCTTATCATGGGTCATACTGCGAGTATGGGGTCAATTATCCAGATTTGTTCCAGTGTGTTGATCAGCGGCCTTTGTGCTGGCATTGTTCAGTTCCTTCTGGCTTGGATTACTCCGTGTATTTTGGGTCTGGCATGGATTGGCTTTTGCCCCATTAGAAAAAATCTTTTTGCCACTTGCCTGTGGGTTTGATGGGCAGAAACTAGGAGTTGGGGTGGTTGGGTCTTGTGCATAGGTGTTGTCACATTGTGATTGGCTGAAGTGGTTTTCCATATCATCACCTATCACATGTGATTGGCTGGGAGGATCCCCAGTGGTGCAATGTGGATCTGCTCCCACTTGGTTGGAGGTGTTTGATTGGTTGTGTCCAAAAAATTCGTCGTTTTGGTTGTGTTGGGTTTTATGTGGAGGGTCTGATTGGTTATTCTGCTGTGCTGCCATGGCATCCACCTGAATTTGTTCCGTGAAAATTGTGGTGTGAGTTTGGGTCTCAGCGGAACTCGCAGCCTGCTTGCGGGCAGTCTGTGCATGATGGCAGTCCTTGCATGAGATGGGCTTGACCAAAGCGATATCAGCTCTTTTACCCCAATAGAAGGCAAAAGTGGAGTCCTTAATTTTACCAAAAGTTGGGCTTGTTTCATCCATATTGTCCTCACAAAATTCTGGTGCTTCAATCCCGCACTTGATGGGGCATGCATGGTCTTTGTGGCCTATTGCTGAGCAGAATTCTCAGATAGGTGGGGTGTGTTCTGGTGTGATACAGAAGGGGCGAGATACGCTGCCATCGGGGAGGTTGATGGTCGCCATGCAGAGAATGAGGGTGATGTCCTCTGCCATGTCCTGATCCAGTTCAATGATGGCTATTGCCTTTCCTGTGCACAGGTGGGGCAGGAGGGTGAATTTTTTGAATTCAAACTGTTTGATTACTCCCTAACCTTTGAGGCCCCCACAGAGTTCATCCGCAAGGATATTACAGTGCACAGTGCTTGGGAGTCAGTCAAATATGATGAGAAGGTTGTTTGCCTCATTCCATCGTGTGTGCACCATGCAGATGGTGCAGTCTTCATTGTTGATTTTTATGGAGAATCTAATTTTTCGCTGCTTCCACCGCTTCTTCCATGGACATGAACCTGACATCCACCCATCCTCTGTGTAAATTTTTGTAATCTACTGAGATGGTGTTTTGAAAGTCGCGGAGAAGGCCTCCCCCATTTTTTCCCATGATTCAAGGGAAGTATCACTGACCATAATTCTAAGGCCATGCTCAAGGGAGGACAAGGGTTGGGAGTATTCTATTTTGGTATATGCGCCCATTTTTTGCAGGAATCGCAAAACTCCAGGTGCGGCGCTGTACTCGCCCTTTTTGGTGGGAGGGTGTATCAACATTCTGCTAGGGCGTTTTTCCCCGGTGGATTGGGAGGGCTTTGGGCCTTTCGTGCTGGCCACTTTTGCCCAACTGGTATTGTTGCGGACAAATTTGCTCATATTCCAGGTTGATTGTCAATATCTAAGAAATTGCATAGAATCATTTTACTAAAAGTGATAATAACGGGAAAGAAAAGCTCATCAATTGATTATTACACTCTTAAAAATCCTACTAAGGGTCATCTTATCAATGATGTTCATATTAAGTTCCTTAAACCTTATCATAGCCCTATAGACTTACTTCCACTGGCACTTTATAAACTTCTAGTACTCCCCACTCATCTTTGCTACCTGATTTTTGGTCAAGTGGGGTAAAATGTTGTAAATGGTTTGTCCTTTAATTATTTATATCTATATCTAATGTTATATTCAATTAATTTTAAATAGAGGATTTGATTCCATAAAAGTTATTGTTAGGGCATGCGGAGTAGGTTTAAAATGGAGATGATACCTTACTACTGTACTGCTGATTGAATCCTTGAAACCCTGCTGACGCAATTTTTTTCCACATATTATTGACCATTGGTGCCATAGCTTATATCTGTTACTCGCCTTCCCATTCAAATCAGCATCAATATGTTCTTTACCTCGTGTTGGCTTAAAATACTAGTAATAGGGTCTATTTTTTGGCCAGCTGCCAGTGATTCGTGTGCCTTTGGTGGAATTCAGTTACTTTGATGTGTCAATGATATTAAATATCCTCCAATCATATTCAATTGCTTCCACAGAGTGATTGGAATATTCCACCAGTATTATACCAATCTTAATTGCTGCTTAGTAAACACAAAATACATCAAAGTGAATTCTGGTAGAGAGAATTTATGAGTGGGCTTTCCATCTAGAAAAAGTCTTTTTGCCGTAATAAATAGTTTGGATATACTAGTAAGTTTGAAAGCGAGCTTAGGAACATCTGGAAGTACCAAATATTATGGAAGGCTCCTACTGTTAATTTTATAAAAACTATTTCTAACGGTAAGGTTTTTAGTATTTATTTTTACCCCAAAAACTGTTTGAAAGCAGTGCAGGCATTGTTGTTTGCGCTAACCTAGTTCATTAAAAATTTGACGCCTAAGCGCTTCTTTCACTATTCTTTTAAGGGAACTAAGATAGATTTCTTCAGTTTTACAAAAATAACATGGACGGAGCCCATGACAAACTTAAAGATCGTCATGTACAGGTATATATGAGCTGAAAACACAGAAGGTTCTATGAAAAAACTTCTCCCCCATTGAACTTGGACTGAAGTTAGTGAGGTTATAATTATTAAGTTTGTAAGCTTTAAACTTTTTAGTCTTCTGTACAAATTCAAATAAGTTTTGCATATATTGTTAATATTAATGGATAGGTTGGCAATAGTATGAAGACTATTGCACTAGTTGAGATTAAAATAACTAGATTGGACATAGTCTCCAACAATATACTGGTGCTAACGCTCTTACTCTTTAATCATTGAGGTACTTCTGGAAAGCAAGTGAACTCCCTATAACTCTTCCAACTGAGTAATTGATAACCACTAGAACAAGGAAACCTTTCTCTTCAACACTAACACCAAGAGTAGGCTTAAAATAGATAGAGAAAAGAAACCTTTTCTCTTCTACTCTAATCCCAAGAGTATACAATATAAATTGCAAAACTATTTAGATGTTATTCTAAGTTAAACTGGTAATTACTGCTTTATTTAATTAAAAACAACAATTATATATGATAATTTTGGCGTCAAGCACTTCCATTGGCGCCCCAATAGGAATGTCAGCCATGCCAATAAATTTGCCCTCTGGAGTTAGATAAAACAATGACTTTCTCATCCATCTAGTAAATTATAACCGCCAAATAGAACATGACCCCTTCTGGGTTGTATTGATGAATATGTCCCAACTCCTTCACTCACCCTAGAAAATTCTTTTACTAAGCCAGCAACCTACTTGAGTGATGGGGCCTTTTATAATAACAAAAGGTCACATTAACCAAAAGGATAACCTACAAGATGCTACCAAATGTTGTCAACGCCTAGAAACCAACAATAAACACTTATCCATTTGGTGGTAAACTACAATTGACTCATATAGCATATTTAAATTATCAATTTTTTAAATGATAATTGAACATTTGTAATACATTGTCAGGGATCCTTTCCAACGGAACATCAGTAATCCAGAAGCTCTAAATCCCATTGTATTGGTAATTATCTATAAGGAATTCTAAACAATAATAGTAAGATATTTTATGGTAACTCACATTTGCTATGGTAATTTATCCCTAGCGGATAAAGCAGATTTATTGTAATTTATTTTTGCTGAATAATGTGGACATAATAAAATCCCAATACCCCCACTTGACCAAAGTATTCAGTTATGATAGATCATCAGAGTCATTTATTTCTTTTTTCCTGGGACTGAGTCAGCCAGCATGGTTTAAATTCGATCTCACAGAGTAAATCTTTTCCTTGCTTTATGTGTCTCTGTGTGCTCCTTCTCATTAGCATGTTTCCTCTTCGTCTCATTCTTGCTACCGCCTCCTTAAAGTGTGTTTTTATGGCCTCATGCCATACCAGGACTTTTTCAGTCAATATTGCCAGTAGTAAGTTCTTGAAAACCTGTATTTCCCAGGTTGGGCATCTACAACTCCAAGCCATTTAAAGATTCTCAGCCATCTTCACAAGTTTTTGGTTCCTATAGTCCCCCAGGTTGGGCTATACATTTTTTATCAGAGAGATTTTCAACTATTCCTGTTCCTCTTCAAAGCAGACCTGTTTCAACACGAGCTGATCCTGCTAACATTCTTGGTCCTCTTTAATTCCATCCTACCTCATCCCCCTTCTCCCCAATTGCCAATGGAAGGTGGGAACATCGCCTGTTACTCTTAGTTGTGGTAATAAAATATGAAACTGACATTAGATGTATTTTAATTTTCCCAATTTATTCTTATTTTTTCAAGAATGATCTCATAATGAATATATTTACATATATTTTTTAGCTTTTATATTTTGTTTTTTTATGAGACTTAACCTATTATCAGTAGTTTCAGAAGTCCTTTTAGACTTAATTATGGTTCAGAGGTCCTTTTTTAACTCAACCAGCAATTATGATTTAGCGGTCCCCTCTTGAGACTTAACCAGCACAATTAAACTTAAACTATTCCTAATAGGTTCATAGGTAGCAAGGGAACATTAAAACTATTTATATTAGATTTAGTACTTTAATTACTTATTATGGACCCCGTTCACTATACAACAATCAACAGTGTTTTTACTATAGACATCTGTCACAGTCTTGAGGAAAATCTTGAATGGACATGACCATAAGGCGGTTAACTTGTTTCATCTTACAAACCCATGGGTAACGCAATAGGCTACCCTATCTCCCACATGGTACACTTGAAGTGCTGGTCAATTTTGATTGTCCATCTTATTCACTTAATTCTTTTATACACCTTTGTGTCAAATGCCTGTGATTGTAAATCAATCATGATGTTAAACAGTCAGGCTAAATATAGCTCTGCGCTCATACCTAAATCTGGTTCCACTGCTGAATACAAGATCAGTGGTATGGAGGCTCTTCACCCATATAAAAGTTCAAATGGCGTTTTCCCTGTCACTATATAATAACTGATATTGACCTCAAAGGCTCTGAACTAAAATGATCCCTAAGCAAAGGTTTTACCTGCTACCAATTTTCTTAGCATTTCATCCAAAGTTCCATTGACTCTTTCTACCATTCCATTTATTTCTGGATGGTAGGCAATGGACAACACTCCTCAGATCCCCATTAATTCATTCAGACTTGGGATCACGTAGGACGTTAAATTGGTTCTATTATCACTTAGTACTAATTGAAGGCATCCATGCTGATACACTACTTGGTCAAGTATGAATCTTGCAGTGCTTGTAGCATCTATTCTTCTCAATGACTTTATTTTGAACTACCTAGTCAGACGGTCTATCACAACTGTAATGTACTTTACTCCCCCATACTAAAACTCATGGGTCACATCTCATCTATTGACACCATGTGCCAAGAAAACCAAGGGCGTACTAGCCATTACCCCGTTACATTCTTGTGTTGCTTTTGGAGTTGACATTCAATGCAACAGGCTAGATATTCAGCGACATTATAATTGATCAATTCCCAGTAATAATACTAGTGTATATGATCCATGATCTTTCTTAGGCCACCATGCCTATGACTTTGTGCATGGCTTTAATAAGTTCTGAGCGTTCTGACAGCTTAAAAGATAATTACTATTTTCCATCAATCAACCTATACAAGTGTCCGTTCTTCATCTCAGTATTTTCCATCACTTTTTACAGCGCGTTTCAGATCTCCTGGGTTCACCCCTGATATTCCCTTAAATCATTCTTTGGAAACGTTCATCCGCTTGCTGGTACATGACTTAGATGGAGGTAGTCTTGCTAATCTATCATCATTCTGATGTGCTGCTCCTTCTTGGTGTATAACTCAAAAATATAGGCTTGCAGTTTCATAGCTCATTGAGTCAGTCGCCCTTCTGGTTATTTAGATTATGCAACTAGCATAGAGATGAATGGTCGATGACAACCTTGAAGTGTGCCCTATGTATATACACTCAATGTTGTTTGCAGGCTTATATCACTATAAGGCATTTGCGCTCCATCACAGTGTAGTTCCTTTTTTTATTGGCGTCAATGTCTGACTCACATATGTAACCAGATTCTCTTCCTTATCATTGTCTACTTGACTTAATATGGCTCTAATTGCCATTAATGAGGCATCTGTTTAATAATAAGCTCCCAATTAAAATTTGGGTATTTCAGAACAGGATTAGGCATATATCTCCTTAGCTCCTCTTACGCTTCTTGGGACTCCTCATTCCACAAGAATCCTTTCTTTGTATCCTTCAGTAGGTGAAGTATGGTTTATAAATTCTGTTGATTTCTTTAATAAATTGGTAATAGTATAATCATCAAAAAAGAACTAGTTTATTCAAACACTCTTTGGGATTGAAATCCTTTCAACGTCCATTATCTTCTTCAGCTGCAGTTGTAATCCGCCAGAGTTTATCACAAACCCTAAATATATAAGATCTTTTTATAGCAATAGCATATTTTATACTTGATCTTCAAATTTGCCATTGCTAGGCGTTTGACACTTCCACTTAGTGTTATAAGTAATCTGTGAATATACTACTTAATTCATTGATGTCGTCTAAGTACACTAAATCTTATGAAAACTTCAGGTCACTCAAGTTAGAATCCATAGCCCTCTGGAAAATTTTCTGGTATATTACGCGATCCCTGAGGCATTCTCATTGGATGGTACAATCCATGTGCTGTAAAATTTCACACTTCTATTTATCTTCTTTTAGCAAGTCTATCTTCCAATACCCATTTATAGATCCATTGCTGAAAAGAAATTGGCTTCCCCTCGATTATCAAGCATTTTATCTATCCTTGGTAGCAGATATGAATCCTTTTATTTAGAAAAGTTTTCATTTTCAGTAATTTATGTCTCTATTAGTGTTCCAGGCCAAACAGTACGTTGATTGCTGGCCCTTGCTCTTTCACCATAATTGGTGACCTTTCCCTGAAAATCCACAGGACAACCCAACAACCCAGCAGACCAACAACTTCACCTCTTGAGATTTAATTAATAATTTTAAATTCAGAGGTCCTCTCCTGGGACTTGTCCAGTGGTTATGTTTCAATTATCTTTATTGACCCCTTGGGGTTCCTCCCCTTCAAGCCTCTGGTCCATCATTTTTGGTGGCCAGTTGTTGGGATTTTTGCCCATATTCCCAGCCTGCTAGATTACCTGGTATCACTAGGGGAAAATCCCTAAGGCGATGTGAATCAGAAGTTGGTTGCCCAAGTTTCAGAGTAACTATGTTTGGGGGATTTTGGGATATTCGCCTGGTCGTATCTGTTTGGGATTTATCCAGACAAATACTTAAGATCTCATCGAGTGGAGTTGATGACGAAATAAGAGCATCTGTTAGTGATTAACTATCAAGTGCTCCTATTGGGATTGGTCAGGTTTCATCACCAACTGATTGTGAATGAGTAGCAAGTTGCAAGGCGAGTGATGCCACCTGCAACTAAAAAATTAATCAGTTGGTGAGTGACCTGCCTTAATGGGTAATAAGTCCCATTACCTAAGCAGTTCACTACCAAATATGGTTGGTTTGCTTGGATTGAGAGGAAAATGCTAGGGACACGTTTTCTAACTCTTTCTGTTTGGTCTCGAGGGTGTCCAACAATGGAATCCTAGCCAGGGTGGGGAAGACCATTGCTGCCAAGATGAGGATGGGTGATTCAATGGCATCAGCTGCCATTTCATTGAAGAGGCGTCAACTAAGGGTTAGACAGACGATTCCCCTTTATATATTCCCTAGGGTTCACTATAATTAAAAACAGATGGTTAGTTAGCTAGATAATAAAGGTTATTTAGTTCTAAGTTATCCATTCAGGATATAGTTTAAAGAGTAAACTATCATCACTTCCATTGTGCTATTCTGTCTCAAGGATATTAATTGCTGTGTGCAATAATTGGAAGACTCTTAGAGAAAAGAGTAAAGATCTGAGCTGGGATCTAGAGAAGAAGGAGTCACAATCAGGGATAGCTGCCAACTGTGTGTTGGACTGAAGGAACTGTCACCAGGTATCTCAGTGAAGATTGAGTGGACAAGAGTAAGGGAGCGAATCCCTACGAGTGTGACATTATGAGTATTTAATCAGGAATACTGGCCGAGTGTTGGGCTAAAATATAATACTTCATACTCAACTATGGATAATAGTCTCCATACTATTATTGATTAATAATACATTCTACTATACAACGTGACAAAGTGCACAAGGAAACTGAACCTGTGCAGTAAAAAGGTTACTAGGGCTGCTTGCCAATAGCAACCAAAGTAAATTATTACACAAGTTGTCTCAGTTCCTAAGGGTTTACATCCATTTCCAAGTTGGGAGATGGTTGTTCTGGCCAATCCAGGTGTTTAATCCCAAATCCTAACCTCCGGGGATCTTTCATTCCTCCTCTACTAGCCAAGCTAACCTCTTTCCACTTAAATAAATAAAGGTAGTAAACAATCAATTAAAGACAATAATAAGTCTGAAGAATTGAAGATACTTTTAAAGAGGGAGATTTGATTATATGTAGGCTTTACCCCACCTTGCAATATCATCAGCATCAAATGCCATCTCTCAATCATCAGCACTCTCACTGCGATTCCAACCGTCAGCTCTTTGGTTGGCAATGATCCCTGCTAAATCCATCAATCTCAACGTCCCATATATTGCATGGAGTCATTCAGCGTCCATTGCTGAATTAATTTTGGATCTTATTATCATGATCTTCTGTCAGCAGATCATCCCTTTCTTGATTGTATTCTGGATCCTTTGACATCATACCCAGTCAACTAATAAGCTTTGGCCCAATATGCTGGCTGATCTTAAAATAAATAATTGATGGGATTATCCTTGTTTCAATTACCAGTGATCCAAAAACCCAACGTCAGCTCTTGTTTTTTCATAAATCTAATCTAATTAGGTACTAAATATGCTTGACATCCTTGCCTCAGTTCTCAGTGTTAAGTTTGAACAATTTTCTCATTAGGGATCATTCTGATACTTTAGCGAAGTTATATTAGAGATTTAACTTTTATATTTAATGTCAATAAGTATAACCACCTTTGGTATCAATTGCTGGTGATGAAATCGGTCCAAAATTCCATCAGAGATCATTTCTCAATATATCCTCAATGTCAAATTGATAATTCACCCTCAGTAAAAACAATAATAATTTCAACATCCTTGGTCTCAGTTGCCAGCGTCAAAATGCACTAATCTTTAGTTGGGGATCATCTCCAACACTTTTCCCAATCTTGAAGATAAAACATCTCAACATAACTAATTGGGGATCACAGATTGTTAATAGATTATTAAATGATTATTTCAAACTTGGTTATAAGTCTTCAACCATCCTTGAATAATTTAACCATAATTGAATAATTAAAGATGGAATAGCTGGTTAAAATTATAAAACCTTAATGGTGAATTTATTAAATCGTCAGTAATCAATCACCACTCAATTTGATATGACTTTTTCTTTGTAATAAGGATTAGACTCGCCCATAGACTTGACGACGGTACAAGGAGCCCATTCTCAATCTGTTTATTGATTTATGCACTGACTTCTGCTTCAGCTGTCTTGTACCAGCGTACAGGTTGCATTTGTACTGGTGTATATACCCCATTTTTAACCTTATGAATCACGTTATAGCGCATCCAAGGTCATGATCGTCCTGGACAAATTACCCAATATTTATCAAAGATTGTAGCACTTTATTCCTGCTGATGTTCTGGTAAAGTAGACAGTCACTTTTTAATTAGACTGTCTATTAATAATTTTGGCAGCATCTGCTAATAAATTCATCTCTGATAGTGTTCCAAAGTCATCAATCTCTATGATATCTGCCATCAGGATTAAATGTGCAAATGCAATAACCTGGTTTCCTGACTTTCATTGGGTTTTTGCTCAGATTTCCCAGTAGTACTCAGAATTTCATCATGGCCTGGCATTATAATTCCCAGAGCTACCCAAGGCTCCAATTCCAATTTATTATAAAGGGGCGACGACTTCTCCATATTATTGTTCTAGGAATTCTAGCATAACCCTGTATACAGTTTTATATGCGTTCCCACAGAATGGGGTAACGTCCAAATTTAACTCAATGGTAAATTTATTAAGGTATGCCAACCAGGGGATGGACATTACCAATTTGAAGCAATAAAGCCTAAAACAAGCGGGGTGACAAAGCAAAAGAAAACAAAAAACCTCCAACCAGGAAGGGAGCTGAATACCGCTTACCCACCATGGCAAGGGGGAGGGAGATTCAGGAAGATCTTCTAAGGCTTATTGTTCATGATAGGATCACAAAGGTTGTAGTGATGGACAAATTCTGAGAACCAGGACTTTGGGGCATCAGCATGTTGGGGTTAGAGGTGGTTGAAATATTGGTTTTTTACCTCAAAGTCAGCATGGAAGACAGCCTCAACTAATTTCGCAACATGATGTTCAGCTTGAAGGCGGGCATCCAGGAGTTGGGCCAGAGCGCTATATTTTGCCACGTGATTTTATAAGATGGGTTAAATGCTGTTAGTTTTGCAACATGCATGACTGCGTTATTGGCTTTAGTGGCCAATTTGTGATTTTCTCCTGTGCTGCTTCAGATAAATCAGGGGGGAAGTCAATTGTGCTCAGCTCTTGATGGAATTGATCTATTGATTGTGCCACTGCTTGTGGAGGTGGAGGAAATGAGGCGAGGCCACTTCTGGTAAGGCAAGCTGGTAGTCACTTTGGTAGGGGACTGCATTGAGTTTAGGTGCAAAAAGCTTGGGTGAGAGAGTTTTGTCAAAATCTGAATTATAAAATCCATCCCATTCAAAAATCATCTAGGCGAGATTTTTAACCATATTCCTCATTTGTAATTTACCTTATTTATCAAACCTCTTCCAATAGGTCCCAAGGATTCTGTTACATGAGAATAGTGGATGCTGAAATTGGGTAGGTGGTGGTAGGTGAATATATGGATGCTTGGGTGTGAATGGTAGTCCAAGCCTGACTGATTGGTGGGTTGAATTCAGGTGGGTGAATGTGGCTGGAGGTTTAGGTAGGGGCAGTTTTCCCACTATGACCCATGGGCTCATGTGGGGGTGGGAGGGGGCAACAAAATACCCCATTTCAACGCTGCTGACAAGTGTATAGAAGCTGCATCAGAGGAAGTAGCTTAATGGCAGGATTTTAATATGGTTAACCAAAACAAAGGGGACAAATTTGGTGACCATTATCAGCATGAGCCAAAAGAAATGCTCTTGCGCCGCTGCAATGTGAGCATGGGGAATTTGATGGTCTATGGTGGATGGTGTGTTATTATGGTGGCAGTGGTGTGAGGGGCAGCGATACGCGCTGCACCAGAGGGAACAGTGAAGATGAGGCTGGATTGAGTGACATAAGCTAAAAGCCCCGCCACCAACTGTTCATGCAAAATTTGGGGTGGGAGGTGGGAAGGGATGGATGCAAATGACAACACCAGTGTGTATTCAGAAAGGTGGCGAGAATAGTTATTAGGAATGGGATTACTTTTGTAAATTTGGGGAGTCACAGCTGCTGCTGCAGCTTCCTACTCTGTCTGAAAGCCTATGTCAAAATAGCCCTTAAAAGGCGGAAACCAATAAAGCCAGCTGGAGCAAAGGCAGCGGTGGCTAGTATAATTATTTCCTTGTCAGCATATTGGAATAAACGCCTGTAGTTGACATGGAGGCAAAATAAAATATTGGAACGAGGAAGGGTGAGAGGATGGGGGCAAGAAGGTTGGATGCGTGCAAGATGGAGTGCTAAGTCCCATGGGAAACAAATTGGCTGGAAGATGTTGGTAGTTATTAGCCCATCCAAACGCATTTGCCCGCAGGGCAAAAAACGCTAGGTTGTGTAGCAGCAGGCGGCGGATCCAAGTATATCAATTGTAAAATGGATGTGACCAGACGGTGGTGGTTAAATATACTTTTTTTAAAATATGTGCATGAAAGTGAGATTGAGTGGAAAGAAAAGTTCTTATCCTCAATGGTATCCCACGGTTTTTTTTATAATCTGCTTTGGCATCTTCATAACCTTTTACAATCGACTTATAAAGGATGAAAGTTATGCGGTATGGTAAATTAAATCTACAAATTATTTTTTCAGCATAGTTTCTCCTTTCTGATGTTATACCAAGGGCAGGGCCTGCCCCTTAATAGTTAGGGTGTTTTCCTCAAAATTGCATTTGACATCTTTTTCAGGAATTCCGTTCTAATGAGGAATTTTATGATATTAATTTCATAACACTATGGCGGGAGCTGATACCACCAGCAATATGTACTTAAGCAGCAGTACATTGTATGCTCCACAATATGTTGTGGTATCCAGTCCAGCGGTTCCATATTCCTTCTGAATTTCTATATCTGGTGAAACCTTCTTTTTTCACCAACTTGGTTGTATGATATTAATGGATGCTCAGCTGTCAATTATCGCCCAATCTCTTACAAATTAACTATAATGTCTGCATACATACACTCGTAATATTGTAAAAAAAGTTTACTGAGTGAATCATGGCATTATTTGCCAAATCTAAAGTGTAAAATAATTGTGCAGGCAAATCAGGAAAATATTTTTTTATCACACTATTAGTAAGAAATGTTTGCATTGTCAAGTTTTGTCTTAAGTATTTCTTCAATGCTTTCAGTGATTCTGATCTTTTCTGGTAACTGAAGAGAATATGTTTGAGCAGCTTCTTTTATGATTTTGGGGTCTATACCCTTTGACTTTGCTTGTGTGATTGCTTTCACATCCAAATTAGCTACATGGTAGAGCGGATCAAATGTATCTTCATCTACAAGTAGATAAGAAAGATCCTGTTCATCTTTTAATATAACAGGATGAACAGGATTAATTGAAGTTGTTTGTCCTGTATCTAGACTGCAGGCCCTTATAAAAATTTTGACCTGTTTCATTCTATATAGCCTCCACCAAAGTGACTTTCTCTTT
>JAKSZP010006048.1:0-30892 GCA_022478985.1 Massospora cicadina | reverse complement strand
TTCTACTTCTCTTAGAGACAACGCATCTGTGAATGGTTCAAGCTGGCCTGACGGATTTTGATCAAACATTTGGCAAGCGTAAGGCTTTGGTTGCTCCAGAAACCCTGTGTCAGCCATTTCTTTGACGTGTGCTTGAATCAACACATTTACTCCCCCAACTGGCTGTTAATAGAGAGATGTATCGTAATACTGGGAGGCTTCTGCTGCAATTACTACAGTAGATTCCTGTGGGACGTTTGAATTTGAGATAGCGGAAGTAGATAGCCCATCTCTACTCCACTCTGACTTTTCCCAGATAACTTTTATCCTGTTGTTCATAAGGGATCTGTCAATTGGGCACCATTGTCCCATGTTCCCAGTGCAACCGCAATTAAAACATTTTACTCCATAAGACCTACGTCTGTGCTTGATATAAGTTGGCCTAATCAGAAGGTTATTCCAAATATGATTGGCGTAACTAGACCCACATTTGTAGAACACCTGCTGTTGATCAGCATAGTTAGGGCTGAAGTAGTAGTTGGTCAGTTGTCACTCAGCAGTTATGGGACAGATGTTGGACTGCGGTGAATTACCTGGAAGAATCTGCATCAACTGGTTGCTTCCCCCCAACATGGTTAGGGTTGGCCACAGCATCAGTTTGAATCTGCTTAATATTGGGTGGAGGGAAAGTTACAGCTAATTGACATACAAATTGAACAAGTTTAGGAAGAGGTACATCATCCTCCAACAACGGGGCCATGACATTGTAAATCTTGGGGTAGGGCTTCACCGCAGAGGACATTGCAATGCACACATCAGCTTTGAATAGAATCCCTGTTCCAATCAACACATGTGCTTCTTCCATGAATTGCTTAGGGAATGTGGTGTGTGTCTCATTTCACTGAAGCACAATGGTCAAGAACTCAGCTTTCCGCTGCAACATCTTTGCAGTTCTGCCAAACAACCACAGCACCATCTCCTTGACTTCTTGGTATGTGACGGAACTATCTGGAAGGTAACAAAAAACTTGATCAGCACTTCTGACATCCAAGGTGGAGATCAACAGTTTCTCCCTTCGCCAGTCTGAGGCTCCTTCAGTTGCAAACTCAAATCATCAAAAGAACCCATGAATATTTCCATCGCAATCAAATGGCGTCAGCTTATCACTGCAAACTTCCTAGAGCAGCTCATCTTGTCTTTTGAGCACAGTGTCCAATTCAAGTTTCAACTCCTCATATGCAATGGCCCCATCATGTCGTGCTGATTCCTTAGCAAAGCAACCTGGATGCAACATAGCAGGCGACTGAGTTTTTCTTTAAATAATTGATTAATGGCCCCCTGTAGTGAACACCACTGTTAGAATTTGGTGGAATCCTTGAGATACGCCATAAAGGGTATACACAGGGTTTAGCCCCCTGAGCAATAGGACCAACAATATGACGATTGTGGCACTCAGTAACAACAGAATAAACTTAATTTAATAATTATGGGGCACTTGCTCCCGCTACAGTATTTTATTTAATATAAACACTGCCGATCCACGCTGTTTCCTTCCCTCTATCCTATAGAAAACCTCCCCCTACTTAATTGTCCATCTCACTTATATACAGCGGCTTCAGATGATACCACTCTCATAGCTTGAACTATTCAGTTCCAACGATCCTCCTCATTTTGGCTTTTTATTCTTTGATCCCCTATCACCTAGTTTGTAGGTGATTTAATTTGTATTCATCAAATATTGACATCATCCTATTGCCTTATCTAAAGGTGATCCAATAATAAACCCTTTATATCCCAATATCGCTCATCTTGAGGCACTTGAATAATCATAACTGATATCATTTTGGCAGATTCTTCCCAAACCTCCCTAACTGTCCCAAGATTATCATCTAGTCATAATGGAATCGTGACAATGGCCTTTCTTCTTGTGACACGGAGTCTGAGGAGATTTCCTTCTAAGTTCAGCTTCACTTCTAAGGATCCTTGATCCTTACTCTTAATATGACAAAACAGTCCCCAATTATTGTACACAACAATAATAACAGAAGATGAATAGACTTAAAACAATTATTGATCTCTAACTCAATGTTTGGGCTTAATGTTGATTTTAATGTCCTTTATTAATGTGAATTATCAGGTAATTTAAAGAGAGAGTTCAGCACTAAACCCTTGGTTGGTGCCTCAGCCATGAAACGGCAGCCATTGATGTTAAAATTCCTCTGGTATCTCACCAGCGATGGTCTTCTCCATATCATTAGGATTTTTGTCAGACTTCTTTAAGACCTAAAATAGACAGAGTCTGAAAACGTGTCCCTAACTTTTCCCACTCAATCCCAGAAACCAACCATAATTGGTGAGTGACCTGTTTAGGTAATGGGACTTATTACCATTATGGCATATCACAAACCAACTGATCAGTTTGCTAGTTTCAGGCGGCATCACTACCTCACAATTTCTCATTAGAATCCCAATTGGTCAGTGATGAAACCCAACTGTTCCCAAATGGTTCAACCTGATAGTTAATCAATGCTCAACTTTCAGATGTACCCATTTTATCAGAAACTCTGCCCGATGAGCTCTTAAGCGTTCACTTGAATCAATACCAATGGATCCAAACCTGGTGAGTTACCTAAAATCCCCCAAACATTATTCCAAAAGTTGGGGTCAACCAATATCCAATTCATTTGCCACCAGGTTTATCCCCTAGCGATCCATAGGTAATCTAGGAGGCTGGAATGGTGGGCAATAATCCCAACACATCCACCTCTTGCCTAGATTTCCAGCGAAAATAGGATCAGGACAGGAGAATACTGCCTTGGACCAGGTCAAATATTTCTTGGTTTCTAGCAGAGCACAGTCAATCTGCACTCAAAGCTTCTCAGGACAACCTTTGGCATGTAGTTCTCTTCCTTTCTTCCTTTCAATTGCCTCCTCAGAGTGTGGTCCTCATGACTCACTGTCATGCCAGGATGATTAATTTACTCATGATGATACTAGTCCCATAAATCTATTTTTCTCCCCAATCAGGGTATATGACCTGTTGTCATATTCAGGATCTTGGTCCAGCATCCTTAATGTCCTGATCTCCTTCCCTATCCTTAACAGTAGGTTCCTATTGTCATTATTTTTTCTCATGGCATAATTAGGAATGATTAGTTATATACGCTCTTGTTATTACATCTTAAAAACTTCTTTAGCTCATATCATTACTGCTTTTTCTTTTAGAAGAGCTTAGCTCATTAATTTTGAGATTGATTTCTCCGAAATAAGAGCTTTTATTGATACTGAAGTGAATACCTTTGACTGTTATTAAAAGTCTGACATCCCCCTCTCATCCAGCTCATGTCATATTAGGAATCTCGGTACCAGCAACTGCTTGACAGTCTGCCTGATAAAGATGCTCAGCTCTTCCACTTGCTGAGTTTATCTGCAAGAATCTCTTCTATGGCCCCCTAGGACCTATACTCCCAATCAACAACCCGTAGGCAGTCCTTCCATGTAATTACTGGAAAATGTATCTAACCCTGACAAAACCAGAGTAGCAACCATCTCAATTGACTCATGGCCGATTCTTCCTCTGTTTTGATTCTTGAATTAAATTTTAATACTCTCCTAGATTTGGCTCCTTTTGCAGATAATCCTACTATCATCATCGAACCTCCTGAAGTAATTCCAACCAATATTGTTTAATTGTCTCTCGTTAATCCAACTTTCTTCCACGTTCCTTTTCCAACTTGGCCAATTTTATAAACAAGCTGTTCTTTCAACTGAACTGGCCATCATAAAATTTCAACATCTTGAGCTCCCCCTACACAGAATTGAGTATTCAAATGACCAAGGCTCTTTCCATAGCTCTGAACCCCTCCAATCTTACAAACATCCTAGATCAAGATGTTGCAGCCTATGCTCTTCATTTCTTCAGCCAAGTTCTTTGATGTTGGGCCACAAAGCTTCCAGCTTCTCTCAAATTCCTTCGCTCATTCTGTTTTTGAATCCAATAAGCTTGTAGTGTCATCTTCAGGATGCCGTCCACTCCTTGCACAACTATCTTGTATCTGGTACTTCTCATTGGTACCTCCCCCTTATGGCTTTGTTTGGGGGAATTATTTGATAACCCCGCCTAGTATCCCTTGCTTGATGCTGGCTCATATATCTAATGTTCTTGACAAAGACTGTCAGCAAGCACTCAATACCAATCTTCTGGCTCCAGTGCCATATTGGGTTTGCTCAGGGTTATTCGCCAACTTCCTCTTCTTGTTCTGTTGCTTCCCTCCCCAATCCAGTGTATTGTGTTTGGAAAGTACCAATATCCCTATTTTTCTTCCCCTCATTGTATTCTCACAGGGTTATTCTCCACTAAACAAACTTGGATTTGAGTAGGTCTAGACCTTGCTAGCGTCCAATCTCACATAGGTTTCACCAGTTTGCTCACCCATACTGTTGTACATCCTCACACCCCAAGAGGCAACATAGGCTGTATCATCTCCTGAGTCAAGGTTAACCAAAATAATTATAAAATATATGATTTTTTATGTGCATTTAAAATTTTTTCATCTTTTTTGTCATTCTTTTATTTTTTTTCTTCTTTTTTATATGGGACATGACTTTAGTCAGTTCAGCGGTCCATTTTTTATTTATTCCCCCAAATGGTTTTGAAGGTATACTATTACCTACCAGTTTTTATGGTAAGAGGTCTTATTTTATAAGACATAACCATTTATTTTGGTTCAAAAGTCCTTTTTAGGACTTAACCTAAAGTTGTCAGACATAACTATCTCAATAGTTCAGCAGTCCTATGAGAACACTTTTATTTTTTTTCTTTGATCCACTACTTCAAATATTTAGCATGGACTCAATTCACAATCCTTCCATCTAAGATGTTTTTATGGGATAGGCGTACATTGCCATTTTGATGATAATCTTGAATGGACCCAACCACAGCACGTCCAGCTTGTTTCTTCTTTATGAAACCATGCATGTCACAATAGCAACTTCATTGCTTTCATAATATTCCTGATAAAGCCAGTCAGTTTATATCATCCATCATTTTAGCCTTGAATTTCTTCTTCAAAGTCATTTCAAATGCTTGCAATTGCATCTCAATAAGGATGTTCAAAAGTCAGAGCAGGTACTGCTCAGCACTCATCCCTAATGTTGATTTGACCACAGAATATAGAATCAGTGTAACACGGCCTTCCTTCCATACAGTAATTCAAACAGCATCTTTCCCATTGACATATGGTGACTTAAATTATATGCGAATGTCACTGAAATGAGGTATGTTCCTCATGCAGAAGTTCCCCCTGCGACATGCTTCATCAGCGTCATGAACAGCGTTTCATTGACTCATTATACCATTCCATCTGTCTCTGGCCAGTAAGGTACTGACACGAATTCTTGGATCCCCATTATCTCATTTAATCTTGGAATCACGTGGGATGTGAAAGTTGTTCCATTGTCACTTAACAGTACTTGTGTGAATCCATGGCAGTATACAACTTGATCTAGGATAAACCTTGCAGTGCTTGTAGCATCCACTTTTTCCAGGGCCTTCATCTCGACCCATCTAGTCAGATGGTTAAGTGCAATAATTATGTATATAACTCCCCCTGTGCTCATTTTCAGTGGTCCCATCACATCAATGGACAATATATGCCAGGAAAATCCAGGGCAGACCATTTGATACAGTTGTATTATTTTGGAGATTGTGCAACTGCACTCCACTCAGCAAGCCAGATAATTAGCCACATTGTGGTTAATAGACTCCCAGTAATAGAACTGACAAATGTGGTCAGTCATATTCCTCAGGCCTCCATGCCTGACAACCTTATGTTTGGCTTGAACGATTGCTGCTTGTTATGACGGTCTTGGGAATAATAACCGTTTTTTGTTGATCTTCTTGAAAAATTTGTCCATCCTTGATCTCAGAGTTTTCCATCACCTTCTTAAGTGCAACTTGGATCTCTTGGCACTCATTCCCAATTTCTCCATCGACCATTCTCTGGAACAGCTCATCTGCTTGTTGGTATAACACTTGGACCATTGGTTTCCTTTATAAGCCGTCTGTATTCTGGTGAGAAGCTCCCACTTGGTGAACTATCTCATAGTCGTAAGCCTGAAGCTTCAATGCCCATTGGGCCAGTCGTTCTTCCAGTTCCCCTAGATTATGCAGCCAATGCAGCGAGGAGTGGTCTATCACCATTTTAAAGCGCATTCTGTGAATATATACCCAAAGATGCTTACAGTCATAAACTTCTGAAAAGCATTCACACTCAGTAACAAAGTAATTCCGTTCTGCTGCTGATAGCATCTGGATCACATGAGCTACCAGGTGCTCATACCTGAGCTCATCTACTTGAATCAGGATGGCATCAATTGCCATTAACAAAGCATTAGTCTGTATTATAAATTCTGTATCGAAATTTGGATATATCGTTATTGTAGAATCTATCAGATACTGGCGTAACTCATCAAAAGAACTCTGGGCCTCTTCATTCTAAACAAATTCTTTCTTAGGATCATTTAGTAAGTGAAGGAGGGGCTCAGCATTCCTTGCAAAAACCCATATAAATCTTGGTAGTATCTGAACATTCCAAGGTACAATTGGATATCTTGGGCACTTCTTGGGATGGCCATCCACTCTATGGCCTCAATCTTCTGGGCTTGCAGCTGCAGTCCACTAGATTTGATAACGAATCCCAGATATTCCAACTCTTTTTGAAGAAGTAGCACTTCCTCAGCTTAAACTTCAGGTTATCCGTGGACAGTCTCTTGAAGACTTCTTCCAAGTGGTGTAAATGGGAAGTAAGGTCCTACTGAACACATTTATATCGTCCAAGTACACCAGGACGCATGACAATTTCAACTTAAATATATAGCGTGTATAGCCCTCTGGAACGTCACAGGCGCATTACAAAGACCTTAGGCATCCTAGTCAGTTGGTATAGCCCTATGTGTTAATGATTGTGCATTTTTCTTGGTCTTCTTTTGGCAAATATATTTGCCAATATCTCAATATTAGATCTATTACGGAGAAATACTTTGAGTTTTAAATCCCTGAGGGGTTCCTAGTGCAGGCAACTATTGCAGGATGATGTCCTGGAGTACTGCCCCCACCACACTAGGGCTGCGCGGATTTAAGCACCACTTAAAATGTGAGCCTGAACACAATTGGGAATATCTCACATACCCCTAAATTGACATATGTCCGCCCTGTTTAATTACTGGGCAGCTCGTCTGCACCAGCCAGGACAGTCGATATTCCTTTCATCCCCCTTGTAGGGGACAAGATCTGATGACCCCCAGATTTAAGGCCCCTGAGGGGGGAGAGGCTGAAGCCCTCTCCTTTGTCACCTGCTTTTTAGCAGAGTTATGCTATCCAGCCCCTTTTTGTCCATGAAGCCTTGGATTCCTTTCAGATCTGCTATCACTTTATTTCATGATCTGTTTCACCATGAGCTGGCACATGCTGACCAAACTGGCACCTAGCTGAGCTTCAGGCCAACTTGGCAAACTATAGCATTTGTTGTAGGAAGGTGCACCGAAGCACAGCCAACCAGGATTTCCCCTCCCTTGTCCTGGGCCCGCACCCATGTGACCACAGTTTGTGGGAAGGCCGTTTGACAGGCACCTTGCCTACTCATACCCCCCTTCCTGCTGTATTTTCCCCTCAGGGAGTGGTAGACGCCCACAAGAACTGGTTGACACAGTCATCACTACCATCCTGCACTTCTTTAAGGCAACTACAGGACCTGACCAACGTGCCTCTTTGGGTTCTGGTGCCCACTACTCACCCATGTTTTCACAGGCTTTCCCCAGTTGCGCCACACGGAGGTCCCAGCTTACCCTAAATAGTTCACCGTGGAGAAATACTTTACTTCTTCCAATTGATTTAATGCATTGTAAATTTGTGATGGTGGATACATATCCTTCTTTGTTATTTTATTCAGCTTCCAATAATTGATCACCACTTAATTAGAGCTGTCCTTCTTCTTCACAAGGAGGATAGGTCTCTCCCAGGAACTTGATGACAGAACTAGGAGCTTATGCTTCACTAGTTTGCTGATCTCTTCTTCCACTACCTCTTCAGCAGCCTTCAACCATCAAATCAGTCTAATCCTTATTGGCAAATTTCCCTGGTGTTGACTTTGTGGATGAAATTACTCACCCATCCCAAATTGCGATCATCCTGAACGAAGATCTACTGATGCTTATCAAATAATTCAAGCACCTTTTGTTGCTGTCTTTCCTTCAGATCAGCAAGTTTCTCTCAATCAACCAATAGATTGATGCTCTCAGTCACCCCTACCAGTAATCCTATCTCACTAAGAGTCCTAAAATCATGAATTTCCCTCAATTCTGTCATTGGGATCAGATGGACAAATGCGATGATCTGATTCTTCTTTATTATCATCAGTCTTACATTTAAATTCTCCAGGAGAACTCAATTTTCTCCATGAACTGCATAGCTATTCCAGGAGCCATCCATGGCTTTACTCTAGACTTCTTCCAAGGGTTACTGACTTCTCCATACAACAGCTCAGGTATCTCCAACATTAGTCCTGTATCAACTATGATCTGCAATTATGGCAGTATGGTCCTCAAATTCTTGATTCTCAATAAAATTCCCCAATTTTCCATATTTTTCATTGGCATTTCTCATCACTTTCTGCCAACTAAATGGTAACAAAAGTGGGGCAATGCCTTCATTGAAGATCAGATTGATGAGATTTTTCTCCTGGTCAGTGGAGTTTCCCCATCTCTCTGAATTACTAAAGATAACGTCTGACTCAATATGGTCAACATATTATCTTCATATTAACAAATAACTCCATACTTTATTAGAATCTTGGTCCCAATCAGTAATCATAGTTTTGGTTGGCCAAAACTATTGCTGAGGCCGATACCACTAAAGATCAAAACTGGAGTGGTAAAGCGCTATACGCTCTCAGGAGATGGTTTTATTTGGCCCAGTGGTCCCATAGTCTTTTTTAAGTTCAAAAGCAGGAGAGATTCTCATCTTCTTCACCAGCTTTGTTGATACAATATTGATAGGCACTCCACTTTCAATTATCGCCCACACCCATACTCTTTAACCAGTATATCATTATATGTACACTTGGAGTATTTTAAAATGGTGTTTACTGATTGTATTGCAGCATTATTCTCCAAATTGAGGGTGTAAATACTTTTTCTCTGATAGATTAAAAAATAACTTAATTACACTAAGGGGAAAGACAGGTTTGCCTCATCTAACTTGACCTCAGCCAGATCTTCCAGATTATCCAAAAATTAAATCTTGTCTGCTAGTTGTCAAACATATGTGAGAGCAACTTCCTTGATTATTTTGGTGTTAATCCCCTTCACTCCAGATCTGTTTACAGCGTTGGCATCTAAATTGACCACTTGATAAATTTAATCCTGCGTATCATCATCAACAAACAGATTGCTAATGGCAATTTCTTCATATTAAAATATTGGGGGGAAAGTTTAACCGCAGCTCTAGACTGTTCCCCATCTAGGCCACGGTCCATTTCCCAACTCCTGTGTGGCCTTGGCTTCTTTTTTCCTGAATCAAACTAATCTGCTCCTTTGGCTTCTTGCAAAGAGCAGCATAGTGTCTCTTTCCTCCACACTGATAACAGCGTTTATCTTTCTTGTAAGTCCACTTGGACTCCTTGGGCTTGTTTCCTGGTGCAGTTCAATTGTCAAACTCCTTAGAACTCTTAGTCACCTTCATAGGATTCAAATTCTGAACTGAACTCATCTTGAAGCTTCTATTAGGGGCCTCAAATGTGGCTCCTAGTATCTTCAGATGATCTACCATCTGCTAGGTGTAATTTTAGTTGCGAACATGGAAGACATTATTTGATGTAAACTGCAATAGGGCCAAAGGGCCCATTGCAATGTGATCTTTGCATCAAAACTGTCCAGTACTTTCGCTCTGAGCAGAATCTGCAATTCTTGGCAGAATCAGTTAGTGTAACTCTCTAATGACTTGTCCTTCTGGAATTAAATTTCCCATAAATTGCTATTTGCGCTTTGACATATGCATGGGACTACCAAATTCTTTCATTATGGCAGCTTTGGACTCCAAGTAAGACTAGCTGTTCCCCTCTATATGGGGTAACACTAAATCCTGAAAGTTGGTGTCCAAACAGTTCATCACCGTTAAAGCTTTTTGATGATCACCATACCTGAATAGTATCATGTAGAACAATTGGAAAAATTCAGGGGCGTTATCCCAATGAAATGTGGGTAATTTTAGCATAGCTCTAAATTCCTTCACAGTTTCTATATCTGACACTCTTAGTTTGGCTACTTGACTAACTTGAGGTGTAATCTCAGTGGTCATCTCCAAATTGGCTGTGAATGCGGTCAGCATATTTCTGGGAATAGTTAACTTCCACTGAAGTTCTTGGGGTTCTTTTTTTGGCGTCAGTCGCTGCATAAGGTTCACATTCACATCTATGAGTATTCAACTCTTTGACTTGCTTCATAAGACGCTCTACTCTGCGCTGAATGAATGCAATTGAACTTAATCCGCTTTGCATTCAGTTTTCAAGAATAAAACTTCTTAAACTATATCTCCTTCTTTCTTCTTCAATGACGTTACTTTCCCTAGTAACTCATTGCCAAAATTGTAAACATCTTTGCCTCCTTCCTCGATTTTGGTAACTCTCTCCTCCAAGGAAGCAAATTCTTGATGATTGATAGAATATAGGACATTCTTGTTGAAAGTTGACAATTCCTTCCAGAGTTTTCTTAACTCGTCATTGTATAACATCTTATACTAGTGTATCCTGCTCAACCACCCCCTGTAGTGACACCACTTGTTAAAATTCTGAAGCTTTTAAATAATGTTAAGAATTGATAGTTTCCCAAAATTTAAATGCACAGGTTTGAAAATGCACAAAACGCGTTGTATTAAAGAAGCTGTTAGGCGATTGGCAGTATTATGACAAATATTCTACAGTTGAATATATAACCCCGTTATGGTCCAACGCTAGACCTGTACTTCTCCATTAGATACTGAAAAATCAACTATAGGGATTTCTTCCCTGATCTGCCTAAGTTGAATCACTCCCAGATCCAGAAGTTTATGGCCTTTCTTCTTGTGACACGGAGTCTGAGGAGATTCCCTTCTAAGTTCAGCTTCACTTCTAAGGATCCTTGATCCTTACTCTTAATATGACAAAACAGTCCCCAATTATTGTACACAACAATAATAACAGAAGATGAATAGACTTAAAACAATTATTGATCTCTAACTCAATGTTTAGGCTTAATGTTGATTTTAATGTCCTTTATTAATGTGAATTATCAGGTAATTTAAAGAGAGAGTTCAGCACTAAACCCTTGGTTGGTGCCTCAGCCATGAAACGGCAGCCATTGATGTTAAAATTCCTCTGGTATCTCACCAGCGATGGTCTTCTCCATATCATTAGGATTTTTTGTCAGACTTCTTTAAGACCTAAAATAGACAGAGTCTGAAAACGTGTCCCTAACTTTTCCCACTCAATCCCAGAAACCAACCATAATTGGTGAGTGACCTGCTTAGGTAATGGGACTTATTACCATTATGGCAGATCACAAACCAACTGATCAGTTTGCTAGTTTCAGGTGGCATCACTCGCCTCACAACTTCTCATTAAATTCCCAATTGGTCAGTGATGAAACCTAACTTATCCCAAATGGTGCAACCTGATAGTTAATCAATGCTCAACTATCAGATATACCCATTTAGTCAGAAACTCTGCCATATGAGCTCTTAAGCATTCACTTGAATCTATCCCAATGGATCCAACCCTGGTGAATTATCTAAAATTCCCCAAATAATTCTAACCCAAAATTTGGGGTCAACAAGTATCCAATTCACTTGCCACCAGGTTTATCCCCTAGCAATCCACAGGTAATCTAGGAGGCTGAAAAGGTGAGCAAAATTTCCAACAAGGACATAATAAGTGTTCAGTGATTGATGTTCCTCAAACGAAAGTTTCTTTGTATATGATGATTGATAAGGTTGAGAAATTTTAAATTAGATTGTTAATTGGTTAAAATAAAATCCTTTTAAGATGGAATCAACTTTAAAAGAGAATTATTAGCATCCTCCCTCATAAGGGGTAATGATTCTCAATTTCCCATCAACTTAGGCACTTTGAAAAGTTTTTTTAACAACGCACATATTGGAATTTTGTGAGAAATTAGGATAAGCAGGTGCTTAAAATTCTAAGAAATTATCAGTTCCATGGCTCTGCGAAGTTTGACATAATTGCAACGAAGTTATTAGTTCCATTACTATAGATGATCCAACTGGAAATACAGAATCCTGTATGAAATAGACAAAAATTAGACTACGTGAGACAAGAATAGAGTACTGTATTAATTAGGATTCAGAGATATTTATAGGGGGAAATTTAGTGGTTCTTCATAGGATTTCCGTGATTCACCCTAGGTAAGATCTTTTCTAACAGATGACCGATTTTGCTGATTATCATTGCTATTAAAATATTTATGATGGTCAGATCTAATAGAGCTCTTTGGTATATGCGATCAACCTTCTTAGTGAGGGCTTAGCCCCTTTGAAATGATTGGTCATTTTAAATTGCTTGGTTGTCTCAGATTTCTGAGCTTCTTCAGATTAGTTACCTCACCCATCATAGGAGGTCAATAACTTCAAAGGGTCTTTCTTTAGTCAAATTGAGAATCAGAAATACCTGTCATGGATTTTTCCTTTTCCATTAGACCAAGATATCAAATCTTGATCTGGAGTATTTTCAGTCATCTTAGCTGTATCTTCAACAATGCCCCCTCAAGATCTTGCTACGGGGCACATATTTACAAAGAAACCTACTATGCACTCTATTGATAACAGTACTAGTATCAATAGCGGCAATGGAGTATTCAATACCCCAACAATAAATAATATGATAAGGACCAGCCCATAAGATGTCCAATTTGTGAATACTTCCTCCCAGCCTAGGGTGGTAGAAAAGTACAAGATCCCCGACTTGATATTCTGGCAACGTAGGTCTACTAGCGTTGGTTCTTGTTCCCTCCTTTAAGGTGATTGCAGCAAGGAAACTTGAATTTAAAGCTTGTAATTGAATGATTTCATCAGCTAATCTCCTCATAGCTAAATTGGTAGTTTGCGAGGTAGCCTCTTCAAGTATAGGTTGTACACTTGAGGGGAGGATAGGTTCCCGACCATATAAAGCTTTAAAGGGAGACATTCCAATAATATGATGGTAGCTAACTCTAAAGACTAACATCGCACTAGGTAAGTAAAGGTTCCACCTACTAGGATCATTGATGGCCATCTTTCAAAGAATGGCTGCAAGGGTACCATTTGCTGGTTTGGCTTCACCATTAGTAGAAGGATTATAAGGGGTCATAAGGACTGATAAGTACCCATTAGTTTGGTAAGCTCAGCTACCACCTGAGAAATGAAGTTGGTCCCATTATCTGATAACAGGACTTTTGGGCTTCCATGCCTGGTAAAAACTTCTTTAAAAAGGAAAGACACTGTAGCCTTAGCGGTGACCGTGGAGACTGAGATAGCTTCAATCCATCTAGAGAAATGATCGATAGCTAACAGAATATATTGATGTCCATAGGTAACCATAGGGAAAGGACCCACCACATCGATACTCATAGTAGAAAAGGGTTTGGAAGGTCCCACAATTTGGTGTTGGAACGTTGGATTTCCACCACGTTGTTGTTGGCACTTAAGACAAGATTCCAGCACATCGTGTACAGATTCCAGCATGTTATCCCAGTAACAATGATTTTTTAACCACTGTAGTGTCATAGCGACAGCTCCATGACTTACAGCTTGGTGGGCCTCAATAATAGTATTGGTCCTTGCAGAGGGCCAAATAAAGGGCAATCATTTAGATCCCAACTTTTTATTTAATCAACCTTCTTTAACCTGAGTGTCTTTAGTTAATGATTGTAACTTCAAGATAACATCCTTAGATTCATGGAGCCAGATTTCAGGTCTACTGATCAGGTCATAAACGCGATCTTTCTTTTCATAGAATAACATTAATATAGGCAATTGAGAAAGGCCATCAGCTTTTTGATGTATAGCTTCAGTGTGATGTTGAATAGTAAAGTCATAATTTTTGGAGATTTAAAGCCCATCTAGCTAAGCGTCCATCAGGATCCTTCTTTTGTTGCAACCACTTCAGGGAAGCGTGATTCATTACAATAGTGAAATGCTGCCATATAGATAAGGGTGGAAATGCTTGATGGCGGACAGCACAACGAGGCGTTCTCTCTTTGTAACGCTATGATTGCGTTTGGCCTTTGAAAAGTTTTTACTATAGTATGCAATGGGGTGATCAACCAGATTGGTATCATGTTGAGCCAGAATGGCCCTAATAGCAATTATACTGGCATCTTCAAATAGTATAAAAGGTTTTGAAAAGTCAGGATGGGCTAAGACTGGGGCACTCAATAAGGCTCGGTGCAACAGATCAAAAGATTGTTGCTGTTATTCTTCCCATACAAAAGGGACTTCCTTGTGCAAAAAGTAAATTAAAGGTTCTGCAATCTCTGCAAATTGGGGGATGATTTTCAGTAATAACCGACCATCCCTAAAAAACTTTGGATATCACGCAAGCTTTTAAAAACAGGCTGTCTGAAATAGCTTGTATCTTTATTAGATAAGGGTAAAATACCCTCACAATTAACTTTATGTCCCAAAAATTCCATCTTATTTTAAAAAAAGCACACTTTGATGGTTTAAGCTTAAGCGAGGCATGACGCAGTCAGCCAAAAACTTCCTTCAGATGAGACAAATGCTCATTAAAATTGCATGAAAAAACAGTAACATCGTCTAGTTAAACTAAATCACAAGAAAGTTTCAAATCCCCAAACAAGCCATCCATGGCTCGTTGAAAAGTAGCAGGGGCATTGAAAAGCCCCTACGGCATATGAGTTGGCTCAAATAGCCCCTCACTAGAGATTAGAGCACATTTTTGACGATCTTCTGTGGCAAGATCAATTTTCCAATAACCACTCGCAAGGTCCATAGCCAAGAAGTATTGTGATCCAGATAATAATCTCAATGAATCATCTATGTGAGGTAAAGGATAAGAATCCTTTTGAGTAACAGAATTGAGTCAATGATAGTCCATAACCACTCTATGCCCCATTCTTTTTTTGGATGAGTAGTAGAGGGGAAGCCCATGGACTTTTAGAAGGTGGTAGTAGCCCAACATCGAGGAGTTGTTTTAGATCCACTGAGAACTGAGCCTCCTTGACTTTGGATTTGCAATATGGTCGAGCTCAAATAAGGGGGTCTCCCCAGTTTTCATCTGATGATGTACCTCTTTAATTGGCAAAATCTCCAGGACCTTGGGCAAAGATATCCGCATATTCTAAATTAAGGCCTCAGCTTTAAGCTGTTGTTCTGAAGTAAGTGAATCCCCAAATTCGACATCAATTCTAGCAATGATAAGGGGATCTTCCAGCCCAAATTCATGTAAATCTCCACATCCCAAAAAGGATAATATGTCACTCACAGGAGTAGATTGCACATAGGCGATGGGATTATTGCGATTCAATTGCATAGGTCGAGAGGTGAGTTAGCTAATGGAATGAAGATAGTTCCATCATAGGCAGGATCAAGGATATTAGGGCAAGGTAAAGCCTCTAAATGAGAGGGATTTTAATATTAAAGATCTCTAATACATGATCAGGGGGTACAAATACTTGTAATCCCATATCAATTATGACTTGAGCTTTTGGGGGAATGGTAATCAGAGAGTTAGAATATAAAGGCATTCCCTCAGAGGAAAAGCTGATGGAGGTGGAAGTATAGTCCTTGGACCCAGGATTCAGTATTTAAGACATGAGATATAAGTGGGGTATTCCAGTAAGAAAAAACGTCGTTTGAGTTTGCCTTTGCTATTGGGAACATCGTGTAAGATTAAAGGTACTTGGTACCCAATTAAAGAAAGTCATTTGTCTTTAGGACTAATTATTGCATCAAAATCAGTGAGAAACTTAGTTCCTAAGAGCAGATCATAGCAGTTGTTATCCAATACCACTGCAGGGGCTGACACAACCAACTTTCCAAATTGCATTGGAAGAGAGGAATAGGCTCCTATAGATTTAGTGTAGGAAGGTCCAGCAGTTCTGTAGTCTTGGGAATGGTTTAGATCCGGAGACAATTTGATTTTCTTCATAAGTTTGGACGAGATTACATTGATGGGCGATCCTGTATCAATGATAGCCAAAACTTTCACCTTATGCATGATGACTTCCACCCAGGTTATTTAGTGCCAAAGTTTGGGATTGAGAACACTGAGGGATTAATCTATTGAATAGAATTAGAAGAAAAAGAGGAAGCATAAGTAGATATAGTGTCTTTTTTGGATAACTCATCAGGGCTATCAAGCTCATCAGGAGCAGATACCACATAACAATCTTTAGAAGAATCAAAAGGTTTTGACTGAGGCACCTGAGGTAGGTCAGCACAGGGAGCCTCGTGCCCTATGCTGACTCCTCTTTTTTTGATTCCTCCGCTTGCTTTTTCCAACATTGAGACACCACATGCCCCACGAGGCCACAATAAGTACACAGCTCCTTCTTCAGTTTGGATTTGGGTTTAGGTGGCATCGCATGGATGTGATAATGAGGGTTACTAGAGGAGGTCAGATGTACCATCCCATTAGGAATTTTCATAAGCGCTCCCTTGATGTTGTAAATGGAGCTGAACTTTCTTTTAAGAGATTTCAAGTGTAGTAGTAACTGAGTGCGAGAACCTAATGCACTCATTACAGCCTATATAGCATCATCAATGGTAATCCAGTTGCAAGTAGCAAGTGTCTGGGCCTCATGGTAGAATCATTTAGCGAGTTCCTGGATAGATTCTCCTCATTTAATTTGAATACTCATAAAGGCTTGCTTTTGGTTGGAAATAATTTGATCACTCCCAAATTCCTTTATGAGGGCGGTTTTCACTTGAGCCCACGTAGTGCAAACCTTAAGATGGGGAACCATGATCTCTTTAGTGAACCAGCTTGGGCAAGAGGTGATATGGCGGACCCGCTGTTGGACAGTAGCTCCATCCATTGTGCATTCATAAATGAAAAGAAAAGAATGGATGCTACCTTCACCCGGTTCAAAATTATCCTTAAAGATAGGTTTGAAAGGGGTGGGTTCAGTGTTCAAGATGTGTACACCCAATACTATGACTGGTCCAGCCTCAGAGGGTTCAGACTCTGTGAAATGGGCATGAGGGGGAACTCGGTCAACTTGTTGTCTCTAGAGGCTCAAGTCATCTTATAAAATTATGAATCCATTGGTTATGATGGTCATTCATAGGGGCTCAGTTTAAGTTGGAAATCGCATTAACCATCTCCATTTGCTTGGTCTTAAGTACTTCACATTTAGCAGACAACCGCTCAATGGACACTGTCAATGAAGAAAACCAGGTTTCTTGCAAAGTTTGATTTGCATCGCATAGACAATGTGCATTCTTAATGCCATCCAATAAATTGATTAAGGAATAGTCCAGATCTGTCAAAAGACCTTCCAAGGATAAGAAACACCCTTGAGCTATGGCTCAGATTTATGTTTCTAATGCTTGTACTCAAGATACTAGGAGCATCAAATGTTCAGAATCGGACGTTGGAAGTGAGGAGCCAGGGGGATTAGGAGGTCCCAGGGGTCCTTGCGACCCATCTCTACCTGATGGTACCGGTGGGCCTTGTTGACCCACTGGACCAGAGGTACCACGTTCACTAGAAAAACCTGGGGTTACCAATGGGGAGCTAGGTGGTCTCAGTGGTCCAGGAGGACCGACAGGGCCAGGCTCACCTTCTCTTTTATTACCCACCACTTAGACAAGATGTTGGGTTAGCCCATTAAGCTCCCCCAAGCTCTTCTCATGTTTAGCCTGCAGCTGATCCAGTTGTCTCTTAATCTCATCCTCCAAGGAGGTAATCCGGTGGTGAATAGGGTTAGTGGCATTGCTAACTTGATTAGATACTTCTTGGCTGATGTATCCCACAACTCCATTATCGATTTTCACCTACTGGTTATGAATATCGTTGATTTCTCTTCTATTATTGAGAATGGCCTCTCGATTATCCCTTCCAAAGTTGGATGCTATTTCATAAAATGAAGATAGTTGAGAGTGATATTATTGCACTAGAGTCAACTGTCGCTGGATTTCGAGATGATGCAACCCCAAAATTTGGAGTAAATGATGAATAGCAGGATGTACGTAATGTCATAGATACTGTTTAGTTCTAGCCAAACCAACTTTGGTAGGCTGTAACACCGCTCAGTTATATAAGTTCATTATGATGTCAGCAACTTCAGATGCTTAGTCACGATTAGGGCGAGCACCAGGCTAATAACCCCTCTTATCAAGCTTTTGATGGTTTCTTCAACATTTGCACCTTAAATCTGATAATTAGATTGGTCAGGGCCCTCGATAGCTAAGTCTATTGAAGCTTGAAATTGTAGATTATTGATATTAGTGGAGGGCAAATCTTGCTGGTTAGAGTGTACCCATCGGGTAATACTTAAAGTTTCCTCCAAAGAGGGGCTCTCTTCACTATACATATTCATCGTTGTGAAAGTATGTTTTCACCAGGTAGCCTCGGAAGCAGACCTGGCAGGGAGCATCAGTATTGGAATTTCATGCGAAATTATGATAAGCAGGTGCTATAAAGCCTACAAAATTATTAGTTCCATGGCTCTAGCGAAGATTGACACAATTGCAAAGAAGTTATTAGTTCCATTGCTATAGATGATCCAATTGTAAATACAGAGTCCTGTATAAAAAAGACCAAAATTATGCTACACGAGACAAGAATAGAGGTACTTTATTAGTTAAAATTCAGAGATATTTATAGGGGAAAATTTAGTGGTTCTTTGCAAGGATTTCCGTGATTCACCCAAGGTAAGATCTTTCCTAACAGGTGACCGATTTTGCTGAATATCATTGCTATTAAAATATTTATGATGGTCAGATCTAATAGAGCTCTTGTTAGATGCAATCAACCTTCTTAATGAGGGCTTAGCCCCTTTGAAATGCTTGGTCATTTCAGATTGCTTGGTTGTCTCAGATTTCTGAGCTTCTTTGGATTGGTTAGCCTCACTCATCATAGGAGGTCAATAACTCCAAAGGGTCTTACTTTGGTCAAATTGAGAATAAGAAATACCCGTCATGGATTTTTCAATTTCATTAGACTGAGATATTGAATCTCAATCTGGAGTAATTTTGGTCATATTAGTTGTATCTCCAACAGCACCCATCAATGTTTTGCCTAGGGGGCACATACTCTCAAAGAATACATGTGGACTCAGTTAATAACATAGGTAGTATCAACAGCTTCTTATATATTCAAACTTACAACAATAAATGAACTGATATGGTCTAGACCATAAGAAACCAAGTTTATGAACTCGTCCTTCAGGTCTATGATGATAAAATATTACAAGATCTCCTACTTGGTATTCATGTAGGCTATTTCAGTGAGCATTAGTTTGAGTCCCTTTTTTAAGTTAGCAGCAGAAAGAGAGTGTGAAGCAAGGGTGTTAACTATATTATCTTATCAGATAACCTTTTCATGGCGACATCATTATTTAGAGGAGTAGCATTATCAATAATAGGTTGTACACTTTAGGGTAAAATAGTCTCTTGACCATAAAGAGCCATAAAAAGAGACATGCCATTTATGTGAAGAAGGTTACCGTGATAGGCTAACAACTCACACTTTTTTAATAAAAATTCCATTGGCTAGGATCATCTAATGCCATTTTTGTAAAGTATAACTATCAGAGTACCATTAGCTCATTCAACTGCACCATTTGTATAGTGATGATATAGGGCCAAAAATGATTAGTAAGTACTCTTTAACTTAAAAAGCTCAGTTACTACTTGGTAAATAAGATTGGTTCCATTATCAGATCTAAAACTTTTGGGAGCCATGCCAGGCGTTGGGCATAACCCTTTTCTGGGTGAAGCCACTTGCTAAAGGTCATGACTCACTAATTATTAAAAAATTAGTGAATGCTAAATGGGCTCCTCATTAACATATGTTAAACCTCATTAATATGTTGGGGATCATCCCTGATAATTATTTGCTATTAATTTGAGCAGCGTAACAGTCCTAAACCTATTGGGGGATTATCCCTTATAACAATTATTAATATTTTGAGCGACATAGCAGTCCTAAAACTGTCAGGGATTGATCCTGATAGCAATCCTAGTTATACAATTATCAATGGCTAATGTGAAAGATAATCAATTCTTAGTTTACTAATATTTTATTAATTAAAGTTATGTTGAGCATAAGGCCCAAAAACTATTATCAACTTTGAGCTATTCAGTGTAATACAAAAGCAATTGGTATTGTTAAGTTCTTTAGCTGACAAATTTGGTACAAATTGCTGTTGACATGCTCCACTAGTTGATATTCCAGGCTGATACTTCCTAAATCAGCATTCATTCTTTATTGTAGAGAAAAAATCCCTATCTCAGCTTATCTATTGCCTAGCCTAAATCCAAACTCCTCACCCATTATAGCCTCAGTACTTTAAATAATGCTAGTTTCTATTCATTTAAAGAATCACTCAATCACTTATCCTACTAGCCTTGGTTTTAAAATAATTTAATGTATGAAATTCCTTTCTAATAAGGGTCCAGGTTCTGAACTTAAGAGGAACTTTGGCCCCCTCTCCCTCAGAGAAGGCGACATACTAAACATGCCACTTCTGCCATATTGTTGGAATTTTGGGCTGGCACCAAGTGAGCACCCCATCCAAGCCAAAAATCCAACAACTTTTGCTCACTACAGGGGGCCCCTGTATACCATTAAATCTAAATCTTTATCTTGGGGAGGGAATCTCTCTTTCCTGCGCAGGTCCAAGCTCCCAAGGAGCTTAACAAGATGTCAGGCCACACCTCACGGATTCCTGTAAAGACATCCTCTCCCTCGCTGATCCCCTCAGCATGCTCTTTACAAGGCAAATCCCCAATGCCAGCTATCAACACTGATGACCTTTCCGTGGTCAATCCCCAATGCAGGACAACATGAGCCTGCCTATCCCAACTGGAAATTCTGAAGAGGGTAAAAAGGAACTCATAACTGAGGGTTTGGTTAGGAGGTGGCTTATATCCACTGTTTTTTTCAGCTGAAAGTGCCAACTGCTATCTGCACCAAACCACCATCAGTTTAAGCTGGTGACAACGGATTTCGAATTTTCATTATTTCCTTTCCAATTCTGCTTAGAGATGCGAGATGGTATTAACAACCGCTTCACTGAATCCTGAATTTATGAAGTTTTGCAAGTGTATTCCGAGATTAGCAATTTAATTAATCAGGGTTAGCTGCCAATTGATCTGCCTGGTTTTGATGTCATTCTCATTTTTGTTAATTATTTGTGGATTATTCAATTTAGATGCTTATTAACTTGAGTGAGCCATCCTGACAATTAACAATTATGATGAAGTATCCCAAAGTGCGCTCCCTATTCAATTGTGGCAAGCAAATTCAATCTATTGTCTGTTTCTCAGTTTTTGGAGATCATCCAAACAGCGCTTTAACTTCCAATCTACTGGCGACTGATGCTGAGGATAGATTAACAAAAGATATTGCAATGACCCAAATAATTGGTTATGTCCCAATAGGGGACCACTGAAAAAAACTAGATGTTCAAGTCCTGAGAGGGGACTACTGACCTGAAAACTGCTGGTTAAGTTTAAAAACGAACCTCTGAACCAGTATAGTGAGGAAATGGATCTCTGAACCTAAAATAGGTTAAATTCTATTAAAGGAGAAATAGATTTAATTATACTAACTTTTAGTAGTGAGTCTACACCAGTTACCAAAGCCAAGGATGTCAAAAAAATTACTATATCAGATTTCCAGAAAATTATGCTGAAGACAAGAAAATTGCTATTGGAAAGCTGAGGTTTATGTTCAAAGCAGTGGTTGTGTTTTCACCGCTTAGAGTTATGAATTTCTATCAGATTTATAATCTGACGCTGAGGCTTCCATTATTATGGTGAGCAATAATGATTTCGCCACCTAAAACAGTATTAAATTAAGTTTTTAAATCATGCTTCTCACTAAATTGAGTTGAGCGAATTTAAGGGCTACTAGTTATTTAAGGCTGAGAATAACCCAAAATGCACTGCCACCAATCAATGCTGATTATTTATTATGTACCTCTGCATCAGAGGGCAAGTGGTCAAGTCTAAGATGGCCTACCCTGAGCCTCTGAACTGGCTGTCAAGAGGTCAAGCTCAGGATTACCAAGGGGAGACCTTTAACCAGTGCTGAAAGCTTAAGATGCTGTAAGGATCCTAGCGCCCCCCAAAATCTCCTAGTAAGATCAATCAGAATTTTATCCAATCTTATCTGAACTTTATATAATTTTCTGGGGCCAATCACCAATGCCAGCACCTGATGCCAAAGATCTTTCCATAGGCAAAGCAAAAATTGCTCTCCTTTGCCTATGTTCTTACTGGCAGTCTATCTCTATGATCTTTCAACCAGTCCAAGCATTTAGTTGCTTTTTGACGCTTAAGTTTCTACTGTCAACTAATGCCAACAATAACTTTTACCAGATCTATTTGTTTTATCTGCATCATCTACCTTTAGCTAATACTTCCTGCTACGTTTGGATCTGATCTTGTTTTTATCAATAAAAGAGCACCAGAATCTTAACTGCTTATTTGCCCAAACCAAACTATGCCTGAAACTGATGCACCCCACTCTTAAAAAGACGTCTTGGCTCTTGACCCTCAGCTGAGGCTTGAGGGGGTTCTGTCAGATATTGCCCTTTCTGGGTAAAGCCTCTTGCTAAGAGTCATAACTCACTAATACTATATTATTAGTGAATGCTGAATTAAGCTCCTCGATGACTTAGTTGAGCCTCTTTACTATGTTGGGGATCACCTGAAAATATTTATTGTTAATTTAAGTGGATTAACGGTCCTAAAACTATCAAGGATCATCCTCAATATAAAAATATTTTTAGCAGATTAAGTCCTAAAACTATTAGAGATTGATACCAATAACAATCCTAAGTTTTACAAATACCAGCAACTAATGCTGAGGTTAATTGATTATTAATTTAATTAATTAAACTATTGATCAATGCTATGTCAGGCATAAGGTCTAAAAATATTTCAACTTTAATTTAACTAGTGTCTCCAAATCCAATTGGTATTGTTAAGTTCCCCAATTTGAGAGGTTTAGGATAACTGTTATTGATACGCTCCACTAGTTGATACTCCAGGCTGATACTCCCTATCTCAACTTTCATTCTTTATTATAGGGAAAGAATTTCTACCTCAGCATATCTATTGCCTATCCTGAATCCAAACTCATCCACTTTATAGCCTCTGTACTTTAAACAGTGGTATGATCTATTCTAATGAATAATCACTTAATCACTTATCCTACTGGCCTTAATTTTAATTTCAACTAGTATATAAATTCCTTCTCCAATAAGGTTCCATGTTGTGAACTTAGGGGGAAATTTAGCCCCCTTTTTCTCAAGAAGTGTGACTTACTAAGAAAATGACTCCTGCCATAATGTTGGGATTCTGGGCTGGCACCAAGCGAGCAACTTATCCAGCCAGAATCCAACATTGGGTGAAATCTTTTTCAAAAAGGAAGAAAGCAGTGGATTTAGAATTAATAGAAAAAGCCGAAACTGCTTTGATCCATTTAGTAAAATGATCAATAGCAAGAATAATATAATGGTGGCCATACATAGCAGTAGGAAGGGGACCTACTACATCTATACTCATAGTACAAATAAGGTTCTGAAGGTCCCACAATTTTATGCTGATAAATTGGATTCCCACGACGTTGTTTTTGATAATTAAGACAGGTTTCTAACACATCATGGACGGTCTCAATTATATTATCCCAAGAGCAGCAGTTTTTAACTATTGCAGGGTCTTATTGATGGCCCCATGACCAGTGCATTAATGGGCTTCCATAATGGTATTTGCTCTAGAAGAGGGTTGAATAAAAGGCAACCACTTGACTCTCACTTTTTTATTTTAATAAACCCTTATTAATTTGGGTATTCTACAATTAGCTCTTGTAATTTATAATTGATATCCTTGGATTCAAGACCCCAAATTTCAGACCTACCAATTAGGCCAAAAATACAATTCTCTTCAGCAGTATATAAGGTGAGTAAGGCAATTAAGATAGTCCATTGTCATTTTGATGAAAGATCCAGTGCAATGTTTAATTGAGAAGTCATAGTTCTAGAGCTTTTAAGTCCACCTAGCTATACGTCCATCTGATATTTAATTTGTTGTAACCATCCTAATGATGCTTGATCAGTAAATATTGTGAGATGGTTTTCATAAAGATAAGGATGAAAATGCTTTGTTTCTTATAGTACTGTGAGACATATCCTTACATAAAACTGTAATTACGTTCCACTTTGGAGAGAGTTTTGCTATGATATGCAATAGTGTGATCTACAAAGTTGGAATCATGCTGAGCCAGGTTGACCTTAACAGCTACATCACTGGCATTGGTAAATGAAAGAAAATGTTTGTTAAAATCAGTATGAGATAAAACTGGAGCTATATTAAAGATTGGCGTAAGAGGCCAAATGCTTGTTGTTGTGACTCTTCCAAGGAGAAAGGGACTTTCTTGTGTAATAAATAAACCAAAGGTTCTTCTTTTTTTAGCACTAGTGGTGCCCAACCCAAAAGGGGGAGCCGCCACGCATCTTTATTTGCAAATGGGCCAAACAAAGGGATTATCATAAATTAAAAAAAATTCCTTATATAGACCCTAGGTTATCAGCCTAACAAGCCATATCAGATGGTGAGAAAGCTTTGGGTAAACTCTTTTCTGGCGCCCGCTTTATCTGGAAGACCATGGCAGACAACATCAGGGTAGGGGCATCAGCGACATGAGGCATAAGGAGGTATAATTGTGGGTTTTATTTGTTAATGAGGCCAGCGGTGTCCATCGCCTCAACGTATTGAGCAAGTTGATGCTCAAACCAAAGGTTCTTCAATCTCTGCAAAGTGGGAAATGAAATGGTGGTAATAACCTTCACTAAAAACACTTGAATATTATGTAAATTCGTAGGAATAGTCATGTCCTTAATAGTTTGAATTTTTCAGAAAAAGCAATATTTCTTCTCAGTTAACCTTGTGGCCTCAAAATTCCATTCAGGTTTTGAAAAAGCGTATTTAGATGACTTCAGCTTAAGAGAAGCATGACGTATTCAGTTATATACTTCCTTCAAGTGATCTAAGTGTTCATTAAAAATGTGATAAAATTTGGTGACATAATATATATAAATGAGGACACATGAAAGATTTTTGATCGCCAAAAACCCCATTCATGGCCTTTTGGAAGGTAGCGGGGCATTACAAAGCCCCTGCAGAATATAAGTAAGCTCAAATAACCCTTTTCTAGAATTAGGAGCATATTTTGACAATCCTATGTGGCAAGTTTGATTGCCAATACCCACTAGCTAGGTCCTTGGATGAAAAGATCTGCAAAGCTTGCTAGAGACTCATCTTTATGGAACTTTATTCCCATAAAACCTGTTTGCACTCTAATATGGGGTAATGAATATAAATATTTTTGAGTGATAGCATTGACGTTGATAATCTATAACCACCCTATGATCCCCATTATTAAATGAACCGGAATTAAGGGGGAGGCTCATGGGCTCTGTGATGGAGTTAATAACCCAGAGTCTAGTAATTGCTTTAATCCATAGCCAATTGAGCCTCATTAACATTTGACTTTCTGGTAAGGTCAGGCTCAAATAGGGGGAGCTCTCCAGTTTTTACTTTATGCTGTACATTTTTCATTAACCCAAAATCACTGGAACCATTTGAAACATATCTGCATACTCTTTAATAAGAGCCTCCCTTTTTGTTGTTCAGAAGAAAATTAATCTCAAAATTCCACCTTGATCCTAGCAATATTAGGTGGTTAATCCATACCAAAGTCCCGTAACTCCCCACATCCAGTGACAGATTTTAAATTGTGTATTGGAGTAGGCTGCACATTAGCAATAGGATTATTTCTCTATAACTTCATAAGTTGAGTTAAGATTAGTTAATGAAACTAGGATAGTTCCTTTGTAAGCATGATCAAGGATCCTAGGGCAAGTTAAAGCGTCTAAATGAGAAGTGTTAGCATCATCTGAAATTTTTAATATATTATCTGCTGTTAGAAATAATTATATTCTAGTTTAATATAACTTGGGCTTTGGGAGGAATAATGATTGGGTTGGTCAAATATAAAGTCATTCCCTCTGCTGCACAAACTGAAGGTGGAGGAAGAATGATTTTAGATCCCAATATTTAGTATTCATGAAAAAAATATATTTAGGGTACTCCAATAAACAAAATCGCCGCTTTAGTTTATCCTTATCATTTGGGACATCTCTTAAAACTAATGGACTCAATAACTAATTAAGGAAAGGTAATTGTCCTTATGACTAATAATAGCATTAAATTCAATTAAATATTAGGTTCCTAAGAGGAGATCATAGCAATTATTGTCCAACACCACAGCTGGGGCTGAAAACAACTAATTTCTTAAATCTCATTGGGAGAGAGAATTAAGCTCCTATAGAATTAGTATAGGAAGGCCCAGAAGTTCTATATTCTTGGAATAATTTAAATAAGGCATAATTTTGATTTTTTATAATCTGGGATGAAATCACAATGATAGGTGATCCCATGTCAATAATGGCTAAAAATTTTACTTTATAAAACAATACTTCAACTTGTGTCACATCAGTTCCAAAATGTGGAATTGAAAATATAGAAGTTGCTGATTGGCCAGATTAAAGTTATAGATAAAACGAAAGAACAAAATGAAACAATATCTTTATCAACTAATTCATTAGGTATATCAAGATCACCTGGAGCAAAAATCACATAGCAATACTTAGATGGACTAGAAAATTGAGTTTGAGGAGAAAGAGGTAGGTTAGCATATGTAAACTTTTTAGTACGTTTACTGCACAGGTTGGTTGTAGAGTAAAACTACAAACACTAGTTGTATGGTGACAAATAGTAAGTTGAGTCTTCAAAATAAGTGGCAATGAATCCACTCTGGTAATTGTAATTGAGAAAACAACTAGGGACCTTTGTTTCCTTCAGTCTTCAATTTAAAAGTAAATATACATAGATTTTAGTTGAATTCTGCTTTTTATTAGAAAGTGTTAGGGTTTTATAGGCAGAAGGCGGACAACTTTTCAGATAATTCTCTGAAAATCAACTGATTAGTTCCCTCAAAACTTCTAACCCTTGAGATTAACTTTAGATGGTAGCGAATGTCTTCATCTTAATTAATCCCAAGCAATGTAACCTTTTACAGATTGGCAACCATCCCCATGTGTTAGGAACTGTACACAGATGGTCTGGGGCCGTGTTACCTGATTACTACTACTAGCTACTGCCAAAACAAGTGTTAAAATCTTCAGTAACTTTGGTAAAATGACCCTAATCATTCAGCGCCTCTGCTTTAATGATTCATTATAGTAATACAACTATTGACAATCATGTCCTCATCAAATTACCTAATTAACATTGACAGGTATGATGCCCAATGAAATATTAATAAAACAATCGTCAGATTATGTCCTTTAATGAATTTCAACTACTAATTTAGTCAGGGATGATCCCTGACAAAATAGTAGTTGGATCTCATCATTGGATTAGGACCTTTGATTAAATATGACTAATAATTTAGTTGGGGATGATCCCCAATGAATATTAATCAAAACCAACTGACAGATTATATCCTTTGATATTTATGATTGATAATTAGTCAGCAACCATTGCTGAACAATTAGTTGCTTTAACAACTGTCAATTTTTAATTGGCAAGTAAGTTGAATAATGTGGTCAACCAAATTTCCAACAGCATAGAGAGCCACATGCCCTATGCTGACTCCTCTTTTTTGACTCATCAGCTTGTTTCTTCCACCATTTTTTTCAATATGTCCACTTGAGCTACAATAACTGCAGGACTCTTTTTTAATTCTTTTGCTTTTAGGAGGTACCACATGAACTTAGGTTTAGGGGGTTTTAGTTGTGGATGGGTGCACTGCACCATTAGGTATCTCCATTAACGCCTCCTTTATATCTATATTAGACCAAAAATTGTCCTTAAGCAACTCTAAATGAAGCAGTAGTTGAGTATACGAGGAAAAGGTAGTCAATATAATGGAGCTAGAATTATCCAAGGTGATTTAATAACAGGTAGTGAGAGTTTAAGCAACATGATTAAAACGCTTGGAAAAATCTTAAGCTGGCTCTACTCATTTGAATTGATTACCCCTAAATGCTTGTTTTTGGTTAGATAAAATTTTTTCGCTTCCAAATTCTTTAATAAGGGCAGTTTTAACTTGAGCCCAGGTGTGAAAGATATTAAGGTGGGTAACCATAATCTCTTGATCAAAACGGCTATAACAGGAAGCAATATGTTGAACCTTTTTAACGATTAGATGCTTCCTTCATATCTCGTTCATAAACAAAAAGGAATGAATGTTACCTTTACTAGGCTCATACTTATCTTTGCAAGTAGGTTTAAATGAACTGGAGTCACCAGTTAGTACTTAAACAGCTGGTACAGTTACATGATCAGCTTTTGAGGGTTAGACTCAAGATATGGGTCTGAGGAGGAATCTGATCAACCCATTGTCATAAGTTGTTAAGATCATCTAAAAGATTTTGAACCCACTGAGTGAGTTGATCAGCGGAAGAAGTTTGTTTAAAATTGGAAATTAATGTAAGCATCTCATTTTGCTTGTTCTCAAGAACTCTGAACTTTTCATGTAAATGATCAATAGAATATGATAGCACTAGAAAATTGAGCTGCTTGCAAGAATTGATTATACTAAGCATAGACGATGAGCGTTGGTAATGCCCTCCAACAAATTAATTAGAGCGTAAATCAAACAATTGAACGCTATTCTAAAGTTAGGTAACATCTGTGAGCTATGGCTCATATTTGTTGTTCAACACTTGAACTCTTATTTACAACCAGTCAAAATTACAGAATTAGGAATCATGATGGTAGAACCTGGGGGCCCTGGTGGGCCTTGGGAACCCTCATCTCCAGCTAGTCCAGTGGGGCCACGTTCGCCAGTAGGACCCAGTACCTCAGAAGTATAACTATGGAGCTCAGGGGGTCCACGAGACCTCCATCCCCAAGTAAACCATCACAATTTGCACCAACAGCTTCAAGAATTGGTTAAGTAGCTTTAATCTAGAAAACTGGTTATCATATTGGGTCCTCAAATGTCCCAAACAAGCTAAAAAATCACTTTCAGGATTGTTGACTCGCTAATGAATAGTTTACTAACGCCTGTGATCTGCTGAGCTACTTTGTGTATAAATAAATTGCAACTCCTTTATCAATAGGTTTTTGTTAATTATGTAACTCATTAATTTAACTCCTATTATCAAATATGGTTGACTATTATGGTCAAAATTAGAAGCAGTTCCGCAAAAACTGGATAACTTTGAGTGAAAGAGTTGAGCTATGTTTAACTAACATTGAATCTCAGTGTGGTGTAAAACTATAATTTGTAATAATTGATAGATAGCCAGGTGCACATACTTCCTGGGAAAATTGCTCCATGTGAGCCAACCCAAAGTCAGTTCTTTGTTGAATAGCTGATTCATAAAAATTCAGCCTATTATTAGGCACCCTTGATTCTTGAGACCTAATTGGTCTCCCACCCAAATGAATAGTTCCTGTAATTAATTCAATAATTGTAGATTTACCATCCGCAGGTTAAATTTGATAAACTGCATTTTCAGGGCCTTCAATGGCCAAAGTCATGGTGGCATGGAATTGAAGCTTTTTAAGTATCAGTGGAGGGTATCTCCTAACGGGCATTATGTATCCATTGGGAAATACTCATTGATTCCTCTGACAATAGTATATCTTTGCTAGTATTATTCATAGCTTGTGAAAATATGTTCTCACCAGGAAATCTTGGAAGCAATCCTAGCAGAAAGCACCAGTATCATAAATTTGTGCATGAATTTAGTTGATCAAGTGCTAAAAAGGCTACAAACTTAATACTTTCATGGCTTTTGCAAAAAATCAGAAGTTATCCTCAATAATTAAATAAACTTCAGCTACACAAGTTGTAGGTAATATTGATTTGCAATAAGAGGTTTAAAAAATGGTATATTTAATTTATTATGAAAAATCAGAGATATGTATGGGGAGGACTTAGTATGGTGTTGAGTTGATTGACGTTCCTCAGAGGAAAGTTTTTATAACTTATGATTGATAAGGCTGAGAGATTTTAGATTTAATTTGTTGATTGGTTATAAAAAAGATTCTTGATGAGATCAACCTCTGAGGTAAATGATTATCATCCCCCTTTTAAGATGTAACTATTCTCAATTTCACATAAATTTAAGCATCTCAAGAGATTTACTGATAGTAGGATAGAGAAATTAGCCCATATGTACTTTTTGTCACACAAAAAATTTAGGTAGAGTTGCCCACTACACCAATTAGGAGGAGTAGCTAAAAAGTTGAAAACATCTTATAATTTGTTACGCAAAATATGAGCTCCTTTTATAATGATAAAACTTTAAGATTTATTTCTATAATTTGATTGACTTAATTTATTTTTAATTAAAAAGTGAGTGTGAAAAGCAAAAATCTTCTGATAATGATCTATCCTTTAAGCGATGCTATAATGGCTTCTTATTTTCTTACATCACAGAAAGCTTAAATGTAAATGCTTCCAGCCACCTTAAAAAACTTTATAGGTCTTATATGTGACCTACTACTTTATTAGTAACTATGGGTAACTTTCACTGATGCTATCATTTAATGTCTTTCAAATTGACATAAAGCTTCAATTTATAGTATATGTTGTATAATATAAATTAA
>JAKSZP010006047.1:0-31008 GCA_022478985.1 Massospora cicadina | reverse complement strand
TTTAGCCAAGTTGTTAGAAAACAGAACTGAGGAGCCTCCAGCTCCCAGTTCCTTCCTATATACACATGCTAATAGCTAAAATAAGATATAATATAAGCTTATGGTGCCATTGCCAACTTGAATGATGTTTGGTGTAAACTTTACAGCAGGATCGCGGAATCTTTACTCAATGGTTCCATGCCAGTTCTGATCCTCAACGGTTCCACGCCAGTTCCATTTCGAATTCCAATCAAACCGCGAAACTCCCAAGCACCTGTTTCATTCCATTCTCGATTTGAATCCAAATCAAATCTCGAAACTACCCATTTTACTCGTTTTCCATTTTGTTCTGAATTGGACGCCCATCTTGCTCCTTGGCCTACTTCAAGCTCTGGACCCTTAGGCGTCCTTGCCAGACCCAACGCCCCCTCCTCCTCCATACATACAGACACAGCCTGCCCTGTCTTACCAAAGATCAGGGCAATGTGATGCTGAGGATAGACCTCAACCGTCACACCAGGAAAATATTGTCACAAGTAAATTTATCAGCCTAGCATGATAAGAGTTTCTGGGACCGCGCTCTGAGTAGGTGGTAGTGAGGAGGAAGAGGAGGAATGCCATATGATAAAGGTTGTCTCAAGCAGCGTTGAATATTGACAAGTGTACTCTGCTTGAACCAATGAAGTATTTGACCAGGTGTCTATTGCAGTGTTTCCATGCCCCAGTACTTTTCTCGCTGGAAATCTAGGCAAGAGGGGGGATGTGTTGGGATTTTTGCCCATATTCCCAGCCTGCTAGATTACCTGGTGTCGCTAAGGGAAATTTCCTAAAGCAAAATGAATCAGAAATTGGTTGGCCCGAATTTCAGAGGAACTATGTTCAGGGGATTTTGGGATATTTGTCTGGTCATATCCATCGGGGATCAATCTTGATGAATACCTAATATCTTGTTGGGTGGAGCAGCCAACGAAATAGGGGCATCTGATAGTGATTAACTATCAGGTGTACCAATTTGGATTAGCTGGGTTTCATCACTGACTGATTGGGAATGTATGATGAGTTGCAAGGCGATTGATGCCACTTGTAACTAGCGAATTGATTGGTTGGTGAAGTGACCTGCCATAATGAGTAGAAAATCTTATTACCTAAGCAGGTCGCTATCTAATTATGGTTGGTTCACTTGGATTGAGAGGAAAATGTTAGGGACATGTTTCTGACTCTTTTCATTTGAGGTCTTGAGGATGCCCAACGTTGGAATCCTAGCCAGGATGGGGAAAACCATCGCTGCTGAGACAAGGAAGGGTGATTCAATGGCAACGGCTTCCATTTCATTCGAAGAGGTGTCAACCAAGGGTTAGATGGCCAAATCCCCTATAAATTCCCTAAGATTCACTATAATAAAAAATACATTAACACAAAAACACACATTAACATAAACACATACACTTATACATACTACTACTCTAGAACAATAATAGTTTTATTGTAGATTTGGTAATAGTTAAACTATCAGCATCTAGCGTGAAGATTCCATCTCAAGGATATTATTGCAGAAGGTAATAATTGGTAGACTCTTAAAAGAAGAGTAGAGATCTAAGCGGGGATCTAGAGATGAAGGGAACCACGAGTAAGGAATTGCTGCTGACTGTGTGTTAGGCTGAAGGAGACTGCCATCAGAGGATCTTAATGAAGATTGAGTGGACAGTGATATAGGGAATGAATCCCTATGAGTATGACTATTGAATATTTATTTGGAAATACCAGCCAAAGCGTTGGGCCTGAAAATAATAAAACTCAACTATGGATATTAGTCTCCAGACTATTATCAGATTATATATTTTTACAATGCGATCTGCACAAGGAAACTGAACCTGTGCAGTAAAAAGGTTACTGGGTTGATAACTGATAATCAACTCCAGAGTAAATTTTTACACCAAGTCTGTGCCATCATAGATACCGGTGCCCCCATCAATATGGTCTCCACCAAATTGGTGGCCATGTTGACATTAAAACCTGATGTGGAACACTGGATGGTATATGGCACTGCTGGAGTGGAAAACATGGTCTCTGAGGGAGCATACAGTGCACTTCCATTGCAGTTTGGTTCTATTGTCATGGTAGCCCCAGCTATAGTGTTACCAAATAGCAATTATGATCTTTTAATTGGAACTGCCTTCTTGCAACACTATGGGGCTTTCATTGATATAATGGACGAGCATTTTGAGATATTGGGTCAGCAAATACCAATTCACTTCACCTCTAGCAGAGTGCCAAATGATCCGGTGCATATGGGGGAGTATCAATATAGCTTATAGTGACGGAGTAATCCCTGTGCACTACCATCAGTTAAAGGGCAAAACTCAGGCCCTTCCCCAACAGATTTATAAATATCAAGGGCTGCCACTCAGAGCTTCCAGACCTATATCTATTCCATCCAGGAATCAAGTTATAGTGAACACTGACTTGTTTATTAAAGTTCCAGATGGACTCTATGGGGAAGTTATTGGTCCATATCAGCAGTCACGGTTTGAGCCCCACATGGCCCCTGGCATTATATTACCAGGGCAGGGGGAGATCAAAGTTTTTCTCGCAAATATACAAGTGGTACCACTGTAAATCCGCCGCCACCAAATTATGGCATATTTACACTTAATCCCCATTGAGGAGGTTCCTTCAGTTCATGAGTTTGGGTCGCTGGCGGAATTTGAGCTGTCTTTCAAACCACAGCTCAGTGTAATGGCAGTTGTATCATGCAATGAAATAATGGGGCTGTCAGAATCATAGAAAGATTGGGCAATCACTTTATTTTAAAAATATAGAGAGATTTTTTTGTCAACAACCATGAATTAAGATGCGTGAAGGGGGTGGTTCATAGGCAGGACACTGGAGATCATCCTCCCATCAGGTCAAGGCCAATCTGCCAATCAAGGGTGGTGGAAGAAGTATTAACAGAGGAAACTGACAAGCTATTAGTGCAAGGGATGCTTGAACCATCAAAGAGTCCATGGGCTTCTCCTATTCTTATTGTAAAAAATAAGGATGGTACTAACCATGTAGTAATTGACTACCAAAAGCTCAACAGAATCACCAAAAAGGACTCATATCCCTTACCACAGATTGAAAACACTTTGGATTGTCTAGGGGGAGCTCGTTTCTTCTCAGCAATGGACCTGATCTTGGGCTACTGGCAAAATCAAGTTGCCACTGGCGGAGCAGGAGAAGTGCGCTGTAATCACATCCAAAGGTCTTTTCCAACCAACCCAGATGCCACAAAGGCTGTGTAATGTCCCGTCTACGTTTCAACGGGCAATGGACACTATTCTTGGGGGACCTAAAGCTGTCATGTATCATTGTATATCTCAATGACATTAATGTTTTTCCCAAACCTTCTCTGAACACCTCGACCATTTAAAAGCAGTATTCCTCCAGCTCGCTGAGGCCAACATCAAGATCAAACCCCAGAAAATCCATTTCTTTAAGAACCAGCTGGAGTACCTGGAGTTCGTGGTTGATGCCACAGGGCTGAGACCTCAACCAGCCAAGGTGGAAGCTATTCTAAAAATGACTCCGCCCAACAGCAAGCAGGATATACAGGCCTTTTTGGGAATGGGTGGATATTACCAGCACTTCATTCCTAACTTCAGCTGTATTGGGGGCCCAATATTTGAGTTATTAAGAAAGGACACCATGTTTGAATGGAAGGAATGTCAGCAATGCGCTTTTGATATGCTTAAAATGGCGCTGACCAGTGTGCCGGGTTTACACTATCCCAATTTTTGAAAAAGAGTTGATTGTTCAGATGGATGCATCCCTTTCCACTGTAGGGGCATTCCTATCCCAAAAAGACGAGGAAGGAGAAGAGCACCCTGTAGCATACTGTAGTTGTAGTTTGAATAACCATGAGCGCAATTATACCATGACCAAGTGGGAGTGCTTGGCGGTGATCTACGCCTATAAGCAATTTTGGGTGTATTTGCATGGGGTGAAATTTAAAGTTGTAACGGATCATGCCTTGCTACACTGATTACAGAATCTTAAAGATCCTGAAGGGCGTCTGGCCCAATGTGCTCTTAAACTGCAGGCATACAATTTTGAAATTCTTCACTGACCTGAAGCAAAACACCAAAATGCCAATTGTTTATTGATATTACCCACAATTTCATTTACGGTGGATCTGAGTGATATAATGTTTGATAAGATGCTTAGTGGAAAGTACAATGATTAGCTGCCACAAGTCATCAAGGTGTTGAATGAAAGCGAGCCAATACTTTACAACAGAATGGTGAGCTGTACAAGCAAATTGGCAGCTCAACAGTAAACTTTCCATGACCCTCAACGTGGCCTAACATTATCATGAGAGCACATAGGGCATTTGGGCATGGTGGCATGCACAAGACATTGGAATTTTTGTGGCCTCGGTATTACTGGGTAAGCATGAACTTTGATGTGCTTGATACTATCTCCTCCTGTCACCAGTGCCAGGTGGAAAAGATGTTCCACCAGAAGATGTCATACCAGTTAGTGAAGCTGCACTTTGCTTGGCATACGGTTTCCCTTGATGTTGTCAGCCCTCTGCCAATGGGAGTTAACTGATCCAAGTATATCCTGGTGGCAATTGACCACTTGACCAGGTGAGTTGAGGCGCGGGCCATTTGGGATCTGGGGGCAGTTATTATGGCTAAGTTTGTAATGGAATGTATCATTCAGCATCACAGCTGCCCGCAGTTTATCCTTACCTACAATGGCACTAATTTTACCTCTCACATATTTCCCAAGATCAAAAAATGATGACCACCCACGGGGTTCTAACAGCCCCATATCACCCCAAGTCCAACGGAATGGTTGAATGGGCCAATGGGTCTCTGGTGAACATACTACGGAAGTTGGTTATGGATAGACCCTCTGACAGGAGTACCCTCCTTTCTACCGCAGTGTTTTACTACAACATTAGCTACCATTCTGCCATGGGGAAAAGCCCCTTCCAATTGCTTTACATATGGCACCCCAATCTGCCTGTGCTTCTATATGCTTGTGTAAAGGACACCAGAGGAATGGATCTGAAACGCTATTTGACCGCCCTAATGAATATGCTGATTAAATTACAAACTGAAGCATACTCATTCAGCTTAACAAAGAAAAGTAAAAATCAGGCTGCTGATCAGGTACGGAGAAGTGGCCTAGCACAGTTCAAAGATGGAGATATGGTCCTATTCCATGATCAACATGGGTTTGGGCAGAAACACAAGTTGGCCAGTATCTGGATTGGGCCATTCAAAGTTATTGAGAAGACAGGTATGGATGCATATACTATCAAGGACCCCGATAGTGGCCAGATCATCAACCAAGTGCATGCGAAGTTCCTTCAGGCGTATAAGCAATATGAGCCTTATTGTCCAGCCAAACGGGGGGTAATGTCACAAATCTGGTATGACTTGATGATAATCCCAAAGTTGTTTTAGCGGAATGGATAGGATCCGCCAAGTTTAACTTGAGTAACGATTCCCCAAGCGCCTTGAGATGAGGTGATATTAGGTTGTTGGGAAATCACCTCAAATTAGGCAATTATGAAATTAAAAAATGAAGAGTTGCTGGAACCAATGAGATATGGCGAATTAAATTACTAAGCCATGGAAGCGGTATCATCCAAAGTCACTACAATATAGGCGAGATGAGATGATTGAGAAGAGGAGGTTGTTATTAATTTGGAGTAAAGAACAGCGAGGATCAGCTGTATTAATTATGTTAAATAAAAGAGAGTAGTGGGAGTGAGTGCTCTGTATTTATTTGAAGTTTATTATGTTGTTTTAAGGATGACAATCATCACATCGTTGGTCCTAATTGCCCAGTGGGTTGAACCTTGTGCAAAATCCTTCAGCGTATCTCTTGAATACCGCCGATTTTATAACATTTACTAATGTCAGGATTTACCCTAACATCATCCCCCACCAGGGCTGAAGCTACCTGCGAGGCCTTCTTCTTCCATTTCTTTAACAGCTTGCCTGCATTCTTTAAGTTCTCCTCAGGCTCCCAATTGCTCTCTTCTGTAGGATATCCAGCCCACTTAACCAGGTATTGCACTTTATCATGATGTGTTCATTTCCCTTTAATAGCATCCACCTCATACTCAGGATAGGAACCCCTAATTAGTGGTGGTGCTAGCTCTTTGACTTTATGGTGTGGTAGGGAACTTCCTTCTTTTTTGTGCAAGAGGGTACGATGGAACACATTGTGAATTTTCCAACTTTAGGCAATTCAAGACGGTAAGCTGCCTTTCTTATAATCTCTGTGACCTTGTATGACCATATGCGCCAATAAGCAAGTTTCTGACATGGTACATCCAAAGGAATATTGCGAGCATCCAGGTAAACTTGGCTACCTACTTTCAACAACTTACCAGGCACACGCTTCTTATCTGCAAAGTCTTTGTAAGTATGTACTGCTCAGTTCAGATTAGACAAGCAAAGTGCATGAGTTTGATGAATTTTTCCTAAAAATTCCCTACCAGGAGGGTTGTTCACTTTAACAAATGGCTATGGTTTCCAGTTCACATCATATACATAGTTAGCTTTAAATGGTGACATTCCAGTTGAAGAATGATCTAGAGTGTTATAACAGAACTGGGCCATAAGCAACAACTCAACCCAGCAGTCCTGCTCTGCATTAACATAGCATCTCAGGTACTGCTCCAGAACTTTATTAACTCTCTCAGTCTATCCATAAGTCTGAGGATGGTATGCAGTGAATAAAAATCTCTTTTTCTAATGTCTACAAGGAGATGTTTCCAAAAGTCTGATGTGAATTGAGGTCCTCTGTTTGAGATCACCTCCTTGGGAGTACTATGATGCAGGAATACATATCTCAAAAACAGACAAGATGTCTCTTTAGCTGTGACATTAGTAGTAGTTGGGATAAAGCAAACCATTTTAGTGAATCTATCTACCACCACCAACGCTTCATTGAATCCTTGGGAACGGGGTAGCTCTACTATAAAATCCATTATATTGACTCCCATGGCTTTTGTGAAATCGATAATGGTTGTAATTTTCCTTCAGGATTTCCTCTACAAACCTTGGTGCGCCCACAGACCTCACACCCTGCCACATATATTAAGGTATCTCCTTTAAGACCAGGCCATCAGTAAGTTCTTTGAATCAGTTGGATCATTTTATTCTTTTCAGGTTGTCCTGCCATTCCTACATCGTGGTGCTCACGCATGACATCCAACCTTAAAGGTCCTTCTGGTACATAAAAACAACCTTTTCAGAATACTGACTGACCCTTTAACAAGTAACCCTTTTTGTACCACACACTGTCTAAGTTTTGAATGAGATCATTCTTCACATTATGACAGAAAGTATCATCATTTTGAACATCCAAAATCTTATCTCCAAGGGTCACTAGTACAAGATGAGATAATAATGAGCGGGATCCTTAGTCTTCAGAAGCACCTTTGTATTAAGCTCAGTAATTTCCCCCTCTTCATGTATCACGTCAGGACACCAGCTTAAGTAATCTAAAACCATATTATTTTACCAGGTTTGTAATCAATGTCCAAGTCATAATCTTCCAGAGTAAGTGCCCATCGTGCTTGCCACTGGTTCAATTGCTGTGGGGTGAAAAAATAAGTCAAGTTTTTATGGTCTGTCAAAACTTTCACTGGGTACTTTGCCCCACACAGGTACCAATGCCAGTGTTTTAGACATTGAACAATGGCCAAAAATTTCTTGTCATAGATAGGGTAGTTGCATTCCAATGGGATAAATTTCTTGGAATAGTAGGCTATGAGATGCGGCCTACTATCATCCCCCTTCTGAAACAAAATCCCAAGAGCGTATCCTAAAGCATCAGTTTCAACAACGAAGGGCTTTTATCATTGGGCATTGACAACACAGGTTCAGAAACAAAGGCAGCCTTCAAGTCAAAAAAATTTTTTTCCGCCGCTTGAGACCATTTATATGGAACATTTTCTGATGTAAGCCGTGTTAAGGGTAACATAATAGAAGAAAGAGGCTTTGATAAAATCCCTGCAAAAGTTTGCCAAGCTCAAGGAACTACAAACGTTCTTACAACTATTATGTGTAGGCCAAGATGTGATGGCATCCACTTTTCTAGGTAAAATAGTGAACCCATTCCTGCCCACAACATAACCAAGAAATCCAACTTCCTCCTGCGCAAACTCACATTTTGATAGCTTCACATGCAAGTTGTACCTTCCAAGATACTCAAAGACCAAGTTTAAGTGCAGTAAGTGTTCCTCCTGCGTCTTGCTGTATTAAAGTGTCATCAATGTAGGCTACGCAGAAGTGGTCCATATAGCCACCCATAACCATATTAATCATTTGTTGAAATGTACTAGGTGCGTTGCGCAACCCAAATGGCATCACCAGATACTCTAATAGCCCAAATTATGTCTCAAACGCTGTTTTCCAATCATCAACTTCTTTTATCCATATGTGGTTAGATGAATCTTTCAAGTCAACTTTGGAAAAGATTGTAGCTCCAGACAATTGGTCAATTAAGTGATTAGCATCAGATAAGGGATACCAGTTCTTTATGGTTATATCATTAAGCTTCTGGTAGTTTATAAATGGCCGCAGTCCACCGTCCTTATTACTTACAAATAACAAGGGTTATGAACAGGGAGAGCGGGTTTACTCATTTAAACCCCTTCTCAAGCATTGTATCCAGATATTCTCTCAGGGCAATTTGCTCCCCCTTATTATGATTATAAATAGGTCCATGGGTGGGCTGCTTCCCTTCCAGTAAATCATTCGCATGATCAAAGGATCTATGAGCTGGTAGTTGCTTAGCTTCTCCTCTCCAAAAAGTGAAGCCCATTTTGAGAGATACTCAGGGATCTTTCTTTTGCAAGGCTCCAATGGACCACCCTGATTTACTGTTGCGGACATGTACAAACCTTTATACTCTTCTAACACAAACTCAATGTGCTTATCATTTAGCCTAAATATGATAGAGTTCCATCCATAATTATGCTGGAGCTCAACCTGTGTCCACCAAGGATACCCAAGAATTACAGGATGGGATTATCTACGCAGGACCCAAAACTCAATTTTTATTTTACAGACCCCAAACTTTAAGTCAATGTGACGTGAGCAGAGGTAAGATAAAGCATGTTCATCATTCCCCAAGATTACTTTTATTAAAGGTTTCTTTGCATGCAAGCCCAGCATTTTCACTGCATGCTCTGGGATGAAGTTCCGTGAGGCCCCACTGTCCAGTAAAGCCATAGTTTTCAAATTTCTCTTTCCAACATTAAAAATCAAAGTCAATACTGGATAAGACTGATTGGCATTTTTTAATGAGGAATTGAGGGTCTGAGGTTTCCCCTTATGGCACTTCTGTTCCTAGAATTCCCTTGGTCTGCTAATAACCACTATTAGACTCTGGGTAACCTCAATAACTTTGTTTAAGGGTAGCGTGATGTAGTGGTGTCTGATCAAATTTTCTAAGTGACCTTCCACCCTTGTTTGAAATAAAGCGCTCCCATTTCCTCATCAAATTCTGCCCTCTGAAAGTTTTCCAAGAACTTATGAGTATATTCATAAATGGTTTGATCTTCCTGTTGAAGGTTCATCAAGGCAATCCGTGCCTGTAATATGTTACCAGTGGAAGCCGCTGCAGCTAACAAATGGCCTTTGAATGCTCCATAATCTTCACACAAATCCTCATTCTCTTCTAAAGACCTTATAAACCAACCCAAAGCATCACCAGTGATTTGTGAGCCCACTGCCATAATTTATCGTGCATCATCTTAATAGTTATCAGGATAAGCTTTGAAATACGCCCTCAACAACGTAAGACCTTTTACTTCAGCTAAAGTTAATTTATTATGCATGGGGACTGTATGGTAAGTCACAGGCGTATAGTTGACAACACACTCTGTTTTCATCTGACTGGGTCCTACTGCTTCCTTATAAGTTGTTTCATATTGCTCTACTGATGAAACCATCCATATCAATAATTAGTAACTTTTTATCAACAAAAAAATATCAAAGCTCCCAATAATAAAAGTGTGGAGTGATATTTATTTTAAATAATGGCGGTCAAATTTGTCAGGACTGGTGTACTACTGACCTGGTTTGGAGTAGCTAACCATGAGCTAGCATAACCAAGGGGTTTAATCCAGTATGACTAGGATACTAGACGTGTCCAGGTATAAGGAATGGTGGGTAAGCTGGCATGGGAGTTTCCTAAGGATATGGTTTAAAAGAAAAAAGTTGGAAGGTAGTTTCTTGTAGGCTAAAGGTGGTAGATTGGTATTGCTAACTCTTTAGTAAATAAATTTAATATTGTTGGATTTATTCGAGGTATGCTGACCAGGGGACAGACAGTACCGATCACAACACTCAAAACGGCAAAACAAACTACTAACCAGGTGGGAAGCAGAAACTGCTTAACCCACCATGGCAGAGGGTGAGGAGGGGTTGGGGGTTGGTTTTCAGAAAGACCCACCTTGATCAAGGGGTGTTGGTTACAGTACTGGATCAGAGCAGAGAGCCAGGGCGTTGGGGCATCTGCATAGTGGGGGCTGAGGTCAGCGTAGTAGGAGTTTTCCACTTCTGCATCAAGATAATGATGGGAAAGTGTTTCAACAAAAGCTGCGAGGAGAACTTCAGCTTCTTTGCGGGCTTCAGGAAGTTGGGTGAAAAGGGAGATACTGTGGCGGGTGATTTTGGCTGAGGGGTTGAATGAAGCAAGCGTTGCGACATTCATAACAGCGATTTCAGCATCATCAAATAGTTTTGAGATGTCACTGCAGGGAGATTCAGGGAAGTCAGGGGGAAGAAGATGGTGGGCAGGCCATGCTGGAGCTGAGCCACTGACTGGGCCACCGCGGTGCGTAGTTTTGGGCAATGAGGAGAGGCCACCGCAGCTAAGGCGAGCTGGTGGTCACTTTGGAAGGGGGCTGTATTGGGTAGAGGAGCGAAATGGCGAGGGGTAGGGGTTTCATCAAAGTTGGGAAGGAAAAATTCTGCCCGACCATAATCGCCATGGCAGAGAGGTTGACCTGTATGCTTACTAATGAGGATATTACCTGATTCGTCAGTTTCAGCCAATAGATCCCATGGATTTTGGTTCACTGGAATAGTGGCAATTAAATTTGAGTGGGTAGGATTGGGCGAATGGGCAGCTGCTTGGGTGTGAATGTTGGTCCAAGCATTGCTCTGATTGGCTGGCTTAGATTTAGGTGGGAGAGTGAGGATGGAGGTTTTGGGTGGGGCTGATTTTCCATGTGGGCCCACTGAACGAGATTGGAGGGTGGGAGGGGGCAGCAAAGTGCCCCATACTGAACCTCCAGAGGGGGGCTCAGAAGTTGCATCAGCGGATTTGGCCTTAGGGCACGCTCTTTTTGCATGGTCAATGCCAAAGCAGAGGGAACAAATCTGCCTACCATTATCGACCCAAGCCCAAAAGAAATGATCTGGCGCTGCAGCCACACTAGCGCGGGGTGGGATTTGTTGGGCTATGGTAGGGTGGTGTGGTATGATGGTGGCTGTTGCACGAGGAGCAGCAAGGCGTTCTGCACCAGATGGAATGGCAAAGATGAGGTTGGGCTGAGTGCCATAAGCCATGAGCCCCGCGACCAACTGGTCATACAAAACCTGGGGTGGAAGGTGGGATGGGAGATTTGCAAAGGATACCACTAGCATGGTGTCTGAAGGGAGGCGAGTACGGGTTGTGGGAATGGGGGTTTTTTTATAAATTAGAGGAGTTTGTGCTGCCGCTTCAGCATCCTCCTCAGATTGGAACCCAATGTCAAAGTAGCCCTTAAAAGGGCGGAAGTCTATAAAGCCAGCTGGCGCAAAGGCTGTAGTGGCTAGGTCAATAATTGCCTTATCGGCATATGGGAACAAACGCCCATAGTCCACTCTGAGGCAATAGCGGATAGCAGAGCGAGGGAGGGCGAGAGGATGGGGGCGGGAAGGGTGGACGCGCGCCAGGTGGAGCGCTAAGTCCCGTGGGGGGACAAAACGGTTGGAAGTAGTGGGCGGGCTGTTTGAACCCATCTGAACGCGCTTGCCTGCAGGGCGGAAAACGCTAGGTGGGGGTGCACTACTACCCCACACTGGGGTGGCAGGCGGCAGAGCCAAGGACATCAAAGAATAGGTTTTTGGGCAGATGGCTGTAGATAAATAAACTTAAATTTAAAATCGCTCAAAAGTGACTTTGAGCGGTTAAAGAGAGTTATAATAAATTTAATATTGTTTGCATGATAAAAAATATTTTATTGACTTCAAAGATTAGTAAAATGAATGCCTTGGTTTTATTTATCCAACTTCCTGGACTTACCTAAGCTCAATTAATTTTTTGGCAGTACACTTTTCTTCTCTGGAGCGTATGGGATTGCAACTTGCATATGATTTTGAAAGGCAGTGGAAATCGTCTCAGACTCATTGTTCATTTATTTGAGGTAAGATGACCAGGGGACAGACATTTCTGAAACTAAAACTAAAACTAAAAACTAACATGATTAACTTAAAAACAAAACGCCCAGATGAGCGGATTGAATGAAACACGCTGAACGAAACAACCAACCAGTTGGGAAGCGGAGACCACTTATCCCTCCATGGTGGAAGGGGAGGGGGGATCAGGGGCTCATCTTCAGCAGCAGCTTCCACATCCCAGAGTAAGGAACATGTCAAAGAGGATAGCAAGGGCGTCGGGGCATTGGCGGCATGTGGTGTAATATCACTAATGTTTGATGTTTCATGGAAATTGCCAGCTGTGAAATGGCAGTGATATATTTGGCTAAAGCTTTTTTTTGGCTTTAATGCAGGTGTCTGGTAGTTTAACAAACGTGGCTATATTGGTTCAGGTAATCTTAGCTTTAGGATTCTGTGCTACAGTTACCACATTCTAGATACCGGCATTGACTTTTATATGCAATTGATTCATTGTAATTTTACTTTTTGGGGTGAGGGTTGAGGGGATAACAGGAGGGGGAATACCTCCTGTGAGCATCGCCACTGATTTTGCAACAGCTTTGTGAAGGGGAAGACAATCTTGCGTGGCAGCTGCTTTGACTGAAAGCTGGTGGTCACTGCAGAATGATTCAGCATTTGGCTGTGGGGCATATAAATGCGGGGTTATTTGGGGTCATAATCTACATTAGTAAACTGCTCAATTTGCAGAGATGGTTCTTCAATGAGATTAACTGATTTGTCATTTTCAGTCAATAGCTCCCATGGGTTCTGGTTGAATTAGTTTGGGGAATTGGGGAATTGGCATATGGTTGAGGTTTGGTTGATTTGTTGGAGGAAGCATGGGATTGAACTGGGGTCCAAGCCAGTGCTTGATTGGAGGAATTTTGTGTGGCGCTGGGGCGAGGAGGAGGCTAATTGATGTCTGCAGGTGCAGCTGCAGCATCAGGCTTTGGGGGAGAGGAAGATAGGATTGTATCCCATACAAGAAATGGTGTGGGGTGGGCGGAGATTGGAGGTCAGCGGACAAATAATTTGAGCCATCAGATGTAGCTAAGGTGGGGCACTTGCGTTTCAAGTGGTCCAACTTGAGACGGGATGGACAGATCATAAGCCCTCCCTTGATGCGGGCCCAAAACAGATGGTCAGGAGCAGAAGGAATGACAGCACAAGGGGGAATCGAAATGGCAATTTTACTAAATTCAGGACTGATTGTGGCATATGCCTGAGGCCCAGAGAGGCATGTGGTCCCTTTAGGACCACAAATTGTAAGATGGGGTGAAACCATAGGCTGCCAAAACGTCCATCAGCTCCTGGTGGAGCACCGCAGGGGGGTGTGGGTGGGAAAACCAGCAAACTGGACCACCAAAGTGGTGTCCACTGGGAGCTGGGTCCAAATTGTGAGAAGAGGGGTACCCTGGAAAACCAGGGGCACTGTTGCTGCAGTGGTGGCGTCAGCTTCACAGGTGAATCCAAGATTAAAATACCCCTTATAGGGGCAGAAATCTATAAATCTGGTGGGAGTCATCACCTCTGAGCCATTTTGGTAATGACTTGGTCGTAGTAAAAAGAGTTTTCCATAGTTGACCCTTATACTGAAATGCATGTCGATCTGGGGGAGCACCAGGGGGCAGCAGGGTACTGCTTGGGTACAAGTGAGGTGGGCACGAGATCCTTGGGAGGAAAAAATCATCCCAGGGGTTTGATATGACTGGGCAGGCCAGTTCAAACGCGTTTTCCTGACAGATGGAAAATGGTGGGGGAGTTTTGCCGCCGCCCCATACTGGAGTAGCTGGCGGAGAATCTGAGGACATCAGAGCGAAACTATGGTGGGTGATTAAAATTTACTTTCTTGTTTTCCTTATAATTTGCTCAGAAAGTTATGCCAAGCGGAAAGAGAAGTTTTCTCCATCTCAGACTCATTGTAAATTCATTTTGGTGAGATTAATTGAAGCAATATTTATTACAATTAAGATAATTTAAATGATTAATCAAAAATTTTCACTCCAATTATTCATTTGATATGCAATTATTTGATTTAACTTCATCACATATCCTCTTGATCTGATTGATGATATTTGTAATCTCAGGAATTCCATAAATGTTAGGATTTACCCTGACAGATGCTAAGGACAGTATTCCTTTCTATGCTTCAGATGAAGTAGTGGTTAAGCCAGGTAAACAAGAATGGTTGACACAAAGATCATGCTCCAAATCTCAAACCACTGGTTGTTGCACCTTTTAAGTATTGAAGGAGTTAGCACAATGGAGCCTCGGGTATTGCCTGGTATACTAGACCCAAACTACCAGAGGCCTATTAATATCCTGTTGGGGAACCTCAACGGTAATGACATGGTTGTAAGAAAACACCAGTTGATTGGCAGAGACAGCTAATCCCCCATGGAGAACATTGAACAAATTCACTTCATTGGCTCTAAGTTGAATATGGGCCTGACAACGGATAACTTGTTATGTACCTTACCCAATGTCCATATCTTGGATGAGCTAACCCCAGATGAACTTGACAAAGATCACACTTTATTGGAAGAATTTAGTGGCATATTCTCGAAATTGGATAGTGACTATGGTCACATGAAGGACTGGAGCCACTCCATTGATGTGGGTGATGTCCATCCCATTCAGTCAAAACCTTACCGCAAGTCAAAGGTGGAAGAACAGCAGATGAGGACTGAGATCAAGAAGTTTTAGACGCGGGGTTACTAGTTCCTTCACAAAGACCTTGATCTTCCCACCTTTTGTTAATTAAAAAAGAAGAACAGAGGTCGTCAGATAGTCATGGACTACCACAAATTAAATAACTTCACAAAAAAGGATAGCTATCCTATCCCCCATATTGATAACACCCTTACACAACTCTCTGGATCTAACTTCTTCTCTGAAATGGACTTGGCTAGTGGCTATTGCCAAATGGACCTTTCTCCTCAGGATCAGGAGAAATGCGCTCTGATTTGCAGCGAAGGCCTATTCCAGCCCACCAGATTACCTCAAGGGTTGTGCAACGCACCTGCATTTTTCCAGCGTGTGATGGATCACATTTTTCAGGACCTGAAGTTAACTTGTGTCATCATCTATCTTGATGACATCACGGTATTCTTAAATTTAAATTTTTAAATTTATTGCGGGGAAGGCCGACCATGGGACGGACACTTCTGAATATGTCTTAGGACAGATAAGCTTAGTACTGGGGGAGGCACCCCAGAGAAGTGATGCTATCTCTTGTTGCCAGTGGGAACGCCACTTATGGGGAGGGGGAGGGAACGTGTGAAGGAGCCGTAGCCACTAGTGAGCACGTGTGGAGGAAGGGGTCTGATTTGATGAACCAGATTGGGAACCAGGAGGAGACCAGCTGTCAGCGATGCGGTGGGAGGTATCCAAACATCCACACTTGAAAGTGGTCCACCAAATGAGACCGGAATCTGTGGACAGTTTCTGGGAGGGTGGGGTGGAGCCTGCGATGGCATCTAAGACAATCGTGTGGATGGTCCACATGGCGATTGCAACCACCAGAGCACGGAGGGAGGGTGGAAGGGAGGATGCCATTGATAGAGCAAACATATATCTTGACAGACTGAAGGGATGCGTTTGATCCTGGCCCAGCAGACGTTAAACTTCGCGCCATATCGCTTTAAAGGTAGGGCACTTCTCCAGGCGGTGGAACAGCGTTCCATACTGGCCGCACACGACAGGATTAGTGTAAAGCGTTAGAGCGCACAGCTGTATGATACACCCACCTCAGGCAGCGCCACACATGGGAGCGGACTTGAGGCTGCAACAGAGGGTGATGTACATATTTCCAGATTGTTTTTGGGTCTCAATGGAATAAGGGATGTCCATCATGTCCAGGTAGTCCACCCTGGATAGGACATGGGGCCGAATGGGGATCACGCCATCATGGATGGGTAGCCCCTGTATCTCTTGTGTGAACTGAGGAGAGGGGGCAGCCTCTTTGGGTTGTATGTCCACTAATAAGAATTCTCCACTCTGCATTCCGCATGTAGAGTAGGATTCGTTTGTAGTAAGTTTTTGTCCTGTGAGGACCTGTGGCCGATGTGTGTGGATGCGAGGTATCTCATCAGGGAGTGGGGGTTTGATGGATTGTTGAGGCCCAAGGCTCGGGAGAAGTTGGAGTGGGCTGCGCGGGACCAGTGTTGGTATGGGAGTGTAGGAGCGGTGACGGCCGCGATCCAGGTGCCCAGGATCTTGGCAGCATGGGATTTGAAGTCAAGCAGGCCCATGCCACCATGATGCTGAGGGCCAAACATGACCTCTAGCTGCACTGGTGGAGGGCAGCCTAACCAAAGCCATCCTTGCAGCAAGGCATACAAGGATTTGAAGAAACTTGGAGAGAAGGGGATGGCGTGGGCTCCAAACCAGACTTTGGATAGGAGCATAGAGTTGGCTAAAACAACCCTGCCAGTAAGAGAAGTAGGGTGGGCTCTGAGAGAGGCGATTCGCTTCGTCACGTTGTCCAGAATATGGCACTCCATTACTGCTGACGTGTATCCGCCTGCCTCCATCCACACGCCCAGATGGCGCACCGGTCCTATGGTAGGGCATGGCACGAAGGGGAGCACCAGTGGAGCGGTGTGTGTTGAGTTAGTAAGGCGTGGACGTGGGCGAGCAGATGGGCCGGGTTGGGAACTAATTGCTGGGGCCCAGCAGTTCTGAAACTGACCAAGGAGGATGATTTCAGTTTTGGAGGCATTCAGTGCCGCGTTGCTTACCCGGGAATATTCCTGTATGAGAGCTTCAAGAGCGCGTGCATCTTGATTATTAGACACCCCAACCACACAATCATCTGCGAATGCCAATATTTTGACTGGGGCTTGGCCTGGCACATGGACCCCAGTGAGTTGGGCAATCACATTTCGCAGTAGTGGGTCAAGGCTGAAGTTGTATAAGAGTGGGCTGAGGGGGTCCCCTTGTTGCAAGCCCCTTGAGGGCGGACTACTTCCGTTAGGAAGCCAGGGCCACGCACTGCCATTGTTGCAGATTCCGTGAGCAGCATCACCCAGTTGATGAAGCGAGGGGGTAGGCAGAATTGATGGATGCAGGCCCCTAGGTATTCCCAGTTTACTCTATCATAGGCCTTTTGTTGGTACAAGAATACAAGTGCCCCAGAGGCTTTGGACTGACATACATTAGCCACAGAGTGCACGTTATCCCAAATCAACCTTCTGGGGATGAAACCAAATTGTTCTGGGGAGACGGTGGCAGATGCTACAGTCCCTAAATGGTTAGCCATTATTTTAGTTAAAATTTTTGTATCCGTGTTAGTCAAAGAAATGGGGCGCCAGTTGGCTAAGTCAAGCTTATCCCCTTTCTTGAAGAGTGTGACAGTAAAGGCCTCATGTCCTCCTGGTAGGAGGCGTGTTTCCAACAGGCTTTGGTTAAGTGAGGCAAGCAGAAGTGGGGATATATATTTGAAATATTTTTTGTAGAACTCATATGGAGTGCCATCTGGGCCTGGGCATTTTCAGTTTGGCGCACTGCAAATGGCTGTCCATAATTCATTCGGAGTAATTAAATTCATTATTTCTGGGTATCAGAAAATGGTGCGAATATAAGCTCAGTTGAGAAATTCCGCCACTTTGGCTGGCTGAATTGGTTCAGCTCAGTACAACTTGGAGTAATATTTTTGCATTTTGATTGCCACTTCAGCCAGTATATTTGCAATAGAATTATCCAATCTTCGCACCTGTGTGCAGGCCACGCTCTGGCATGGTGCAAAAATTTTTTAAAGAAATATGCGGTGCACTTGTTGCCTTTAGTGATGCATGTGGCCCTGTATTGAACACAAACCCAATGTTTGTGTTGCCTTTTGAGTGCATTTATTTGGGCGGCTGCCTCCGCCCACTTCTGGCCCCATGCAGGGCTGTATCCTGTAGCTGGAATGTTGGACTCCAAGTGCTAGTTCTGCCAGAGCGCGCGAGATAACCGCCGATGTGGCTCATGAGCATCTGGAGGAGAGATGGCGAGAGTGGCGGATGGTGTCCTCTTTGAAAGTTGCCCATGTGGAAATGGGGTCTGCACAAAACGGTGCAACAAACTTTTTTGCCAAGGTTGCCTCTTCCACCCATGTGGAAAATCCTGGTGACGTGAGTTTGGGGGGCAGATTTTGCACCAATGTGGGGCCTTAGCAGCTGTGACAGGTAGGTGGTAGGTTATTGAGACCAGTCAGTGGTTGGAGAATTCCATTTTCGTTGTTTTGAAGTGGGAGATGTGGGGTTGAATTTCGCCAGTGTTAGAATAAGGTTGATGCGGGTCATGGACCTTAATTGGCCATTGTGGACGTGGGGACGCATCATGTTTTCAACCAGTGGGGCATGTCATGGCAGCGCATCCATTAACCCATGGGTGGCCTTTAGAATGCATAGTTCAACGTGACCCTGTGGGGCGTGGGTGAGGGCGGCCACCAGTCCACTGGTGAGGTTAGCCAACAGTTCATGTCGCCAACTAAGAAAGAATCAGGGGGTAGCAGGAGGGATTTGACCAATGAGAAAAATTCCTGATGCTCATGTGCACCATTTGGGGCATAGATGTTGATGATTGCGTGTGCTAAATCAGCCCACGAGAAGGTGACAATGAGCACTCAGCCATTTAGGAATGTTTCTGAGGATACAAATTTGAAAAAATTATTTTTCTGAATTAGCACCCCACATTGCTTTGACCAAAAGGATAGGGATGGGAGGAGCATTGTTTTCCAAGTTTCCTCGGAACCTTGTGGACAGTGGGACTCCTGGATGGCCAGGATATCCACGGTTAAATTGTGTTGTAAAAACTCAGTTTCCTAGCCCAGGATGGGGAGGCCTTGAGTCCGGCAATATTCAACATCCCTAAAGTGAAGGTTTCCCCCATCACACCTTAGATGTGAGGGGGTGGGCCCCCAGGCCCACCAGCTTCTTCTAGGTCCCCACGGGCTTTCACAGCAGTGTGGGTGTTAGCAGCAACGCTATCAGAGTTTTGTTGATTTTTGCAGAAAGAGTCACATTGGCTTTGGCCTTCACTTTTTGTTTTCCTGACGTCGGACGAATTTTTTGTGGTGCAGATGAGTTCAGTGCACCGTTGAGCGGGTCAAAATTTTTTTTTCAGTTGGGATAGGTCCCAAGTCAGTTTTGACCAGAGCTTGGGTGCAATGATTGGGTGGGATCGAGTCTCTCATTGGATCCTCAGATTGAGTGGCCCACTCAGTATGGGCTTCCCAATCTGATTGGTTGATGGATTCCCAAGTTGCTTCCGCTGCAAAGGTTTCCATGTCCTCCTGGTGTTGTGAGTGTGGGATAGCAGTGGTGGCTTTGGCCATTTCCTTGGCCGCGGCCCTATGGGCCTGCTTAGCCTTCTTCCATTCTTGCGGGGAGATGGGCTTTACCAATAGGTAGCAGCCTTGTGCTCCCCATGGGAAAGTCTCCTTGGTGCTTGCGGTTGGTTCGTAGTGCGCCTCTCCATTGGCCATGGCCGCCGAGGGGTGCTCTTGAAATGTGATGCCCTCCTTGATGGGGCATGCATGCACCTTGTGGCCAAACGCATCACAGTGGGTGCAAATGGGGGGCGCGCTGTCCACGGTCACCTGGAATGGGTGGGTGGTATGCCCTGCAATATCAATAAAAGTGGAGTGTGGGATCTGGGTTAGGTCCTTTGCAATCTCCTCAGTTGGGGTCAGAACTGCAATGGCTTTGCTGGTGCACAGGTGTGGCATCAGCGTGAAGCATTGAATTTTGAAAGATTGTATTTCGCCATATACAGAGAGACCATCTTTCAGGTGTTGTTCCAAAATGTCACGTTTTACCATAGTAGGCAAAAAGTCAAATGTGAGGAAAATTTGGTTTGATTTTGTCCATCTGGTGCATTTGGTTTTGATGACCCATTGCCCTTCGGGGAGGTCGACCACTACGCGCACTGCTGCAGCCTTGTCTGCTGCTTTTTTGCTCCCAAAACCTAGGTACAGCCAACCGTGTGACATGGAGTGAGGTGCAACGTACACCGCGGTTGGGAAAATTTTGTGTACATCTTCACAAAATTTTTCCCATAAGGCCATTTTTTGATGTCCAGATACATGCGGACTCCAAATTCCAAAGACAAAAGTGGTTGGGAGTGTGGCGTGTTGATGTACTGGTTGCATCATGCTTGCCATGTGAGTATCTTTGGGGAAATTGTGACCGCCAGTTTTTAAGATTTTTGTCTATTCCACCAAATTCTCTGGGCGTTTTCAAATGTTGGAAGCTCGGGCCTTCCACCTGCTCCTCTTACCTTGCTTGCCCAACTGCTCCCTGACATGGGCGCAGACTAATCTCCTCTGTGAGATTATCAAACTAGATTCAGCCTTGAATTGAATAGGTTGCAATAATGATTGCAACGAGAAAGAAAAGTTGACATCACGGTATTCTCAAAGGCCTTCAACGAACATCTTAATCATCTAAAGGAGGCGGATCAACGCTTATGTAAGTCAAATATCAAGTTAAACCTTCAAAGTGCACCTTCTTCTAAAAGAAATTAAATTTTTTTGGGACACGCCATCTCTCAGGAAGGAATCCAACCTATACATGATAATATTGAAGAAATCTAAAAAATGCCCTAAAAATCTACAGAATATTTAGGTATTTTAAGGGATTATGGGGTATTGTCATCAATTTATCCCTAAGTTTGCCCAACTCAGTGAGCCCATCGTCCGCCTACTGACTAAGAAACCCCTTTCCATTGGGGTGCTGAACAGAAGGCCACTTTTATAACGCTGCGCAACTGCTACAACAACATATATCTTGAGACACCCCAACTATTATAAACCAATTATCTTGTTTACTGACACCTTGAACTATGCCGTTGGGGTCATATTAGCCCTATTAAATGAGAACGGCGTAGATCATCCTGTACCTTATTTTAGTAAGATGCTGTCAAAGGCAGAACGCAACTACATCTTCATGGAGAATGAGTGCCTTGCCATTTTGTCAGCTGTGAAGCACTACCGCCCTTTCCTGTATGGGACTACCTTCACTGTGGTTACAGACCACGCTCCTTTGAAATGGTTACAGAACATGAAGGATTCTACTGGCAAGTTAGCACGCAGGGCTCTAAAGCTCCAGCATTATGAAATAAAGATTGAACACCGTGCTGGAACTTATCACATGTATGTTGATGGGTTAACTTGGCTGCCAGTCCTGAACCTGGATAATAGTGAGGCGGAGAGATTATATGACCTTTTAATGACCCCTGATGACTGGGAGGATGAGGATAATCCTGTCCAGAAAATGTTAGACTGGCACTCTTGCAACACCAAAGTGGAGAGTATAAGTTGTATAAGCAGGTGGGGGCAAAGTGGATGCCTTACCTTTGGCCTTCTAAACATGTAAATGCTATCATGGAAGCTCACTCTACCCTAGGTCATGGTTAGCAAAGAAAATCTATGAATGGATTAATTATTGGTACCATTGTGAGAAAGCTATGGAAATTATTGTTGAAGTTTTGGACGCCTTCCTAACGTGTAAGAAGCAGTCTAGATTTAAGACTAGGTACCAATATCAACAAAATACCCCCAACAACCTTTCCACACCATTAATTTGGATGTATTAGGTCCCTTCCTCAGACTACTAGTGGGAACAAATTTATACTAGCAGCTATCAATCATATCACTATATGAGTGGAAGCCGTGGCTCTCCCTGACCAAATGGCTAAGGCCTCAGCCACAGTTTTACATCAAAATATTTTCATTCATCATGGCTGTCCTAAAGTACTACTCTGCGAAAATGGTAAGAACTTCACCTCTAGAGTAGTCAACATTCTGGCTACTTCCATTGGAGCCCAGCAACTCTTCTCAGCTCCATATAATCCCTCTACCGATGGGACCATGGGGAGAGCAAATGGAACCTTGGTCTAATCCTACAAAAGATGGCATCTTCTGATCCACTTCACTGGGATCAACTCCTACCCAGTGCTCTCATGGCCTACCAGATTAGTTATCACCAGATCCTGAAAATGTCCCCATTCTATGTCTTGTATGGGCGGGAACCAGGAATACCTGCCCTCTTAGCTAAAGATGTATTCTCTTCTAGGGCTGAGGAACCTGAGAAAGCTATGAGAAGATTGGCTCAGAACATCATCCAGCTCCAATATGAGGCTATGACTAATTTAGCTAAGACAGTGACTAAAGAAGGGCAGGCTGCCAATGAGCTCCAAACCCCCTTCCTTCCTTCCTTCCAAGTGTCTGAAATGGTTCTTTTTTTAGTACTAGATGGTCCCAACCCAAGGGGAATTCATCGATGTTTATTGAATTACGCCTGGGCTCCTAAGAGCCTGAGGCGAGGGAAGGGGAGGGAGGAGGCATCGAGAAAGGGAGGGGGTTTGCGCGCCAGAGCCGTGCTGCAGTGACAACTGAGTGGGGGAGGGTTGGCGACATAGTGCAGACCTTCAGGGCCATCTCAAAGTGTACCTGAAAGTGGGTGATCATGTGTGGAAGGGTCCACACCTGCTGGTCAAAGGCAGCACGAAGGAAGGAGTTATGGATGGTCCAGATGGCTGTGGCATAGGCGAGGACACGGAGGGGTCGGTGGCAACCAGGCAATGTCTTCTCGAACATGAGGTCTTGCACAGGGTGTCCAGACCAGGGCTGAGCATGGAGGAGCGCGCGGGCCTTTGGCCAAAATGCGGCGACACCTGGACAGGTGAAAAAACGATGGAGGTGGGAGTCAATAGGCTCCACACAGCGGGGGCAGCTTTGGTGCTGGAAGGTAGGGCCAGTCTGGTCCCCTGTCCTGTATGAACAGTGGAGCACCCTCCATAAGGTGTTGGACACCTTTGCTGACAGGATGGGGTGATAGACGTCATTCCACAATTCCTTAAGGTCAAATCTCATGGAGGGAGGGAGGAGCTCAAGGAGTCTTGGGTGGATGGGAGGACGATCTTGGGGGTTGAGGCGAGTTGTGACAACTTGTCCATTGTGCACAATTGCATGGCGACGGGGGTTGAGGCCAGGGCCGTCCCTTCTGTATGGGAAGGCATGGTGGATCCGCGCGCCTACTCGTTTCAGGGCAAGGAGAGCATGGTTCCAGTAGGGGGATGAGGATGGTTTCAGGCGATGGCCTGGGTGGTTTGTGAGCCACTCCCCTAATGAGGTCGGAGATGCTCTAGGAAGACCCAGAGCTGCTGACACTGACTGGCGGAGGGCGGGCGCCCATTGGGGCATGGGGGTCGCGTCCCAGCAGACAATCGGCCATAGGAACTTCAGGAAGATTGTGGTGGCGTGGGATCGCGTGTCCAGAAGCCCTAGGCCCCCTTCATTGCAGGGTCAGGCAATGGTTGAGAGGGCCATTGGTGGATGGTTTGAGCCCCAGATCCAACAGCGGAGGAGTACATTAAGCCGCGTATAAAAGGCATCTGTGAATGGGCAGACGTGCGCTAGGAACCAGACTTTGGAGAGGAGGACACATTGGCCATCAGAGCTCAACCCTGGGGGGTGATGTGCCGCCGGTTCCAGCTGGCAATCCTGGAGTTAACTGCTGCGAGGAGCAAGTTCTCATTGTCTTTTAGCGCAAATCCTTGTTGGTTGGTGAGAACGGCCCAGGTGACGGAAGGTACCGCGCACAGGTTGGTACCAAATGGTGGGGGGAAGGTAGGGGAGCTGACCTGTACAACTGTTGTCTTGGAGGTGTTGACCATGGCATTGGACGCCTTGGTGTACCTCTCAATGGTCACAGCAGCGAGGGCAACATCCCCAGGGCAGCCAAATGCAATGGCAGTGTCATCTGAAAATGCCATGGTGCGTGTGGGGGCTTTACCTGGGACCAGAATCCCTGTTAGCTTGTCCTGTAAGGAGGCCAAGAGGGGGTCAAGGGTGATGTTAAAAAGGATAGGGCTCAGGGGGTCCCCTTGCCGGAGACCTTGTCCAACTGGTACTGCCACTGTAAAACCCATTGGCGCCAGGACTCTGGTGTGGAGCTGGTCATAGAGCGCTGATCTCCAGCGCCTAGCTGCGGGGGGGAGATGGAAGCGGGCCAGGGAAGCATCAATATACTTCCAGGCTACCCGATCATATGCTTTCTCCATATCTAGGAGAGCCACAAAGCCATTCACCTTACGAGAGTTAGTAGTCAAAGTCACGTGAAGGTCATTATAGTTGTCCCATAACGACCTCCCTGGAATAAAACCGTGCTGGGATGGGAGAGGCGAGGTGACACCCATTTGGTGATGCGGTTGGCCAGAAGCTTTGTGAAGAGCTTGTGGTCTGTGTTGATCAACGCTATGGGGCGCCAGTTTGCCAGGTTCTCACGGTCTGACTTCTTGTGAATGAGGGTCGTGATTGAGCCTCTGGAGTCGGGGAGGACCTCGCCATTCACCAAGAGTGCACCGAAGAGGTCGCGGAGGGTTCTGGCTATCATAGCAGGTTCCAGAAGGTACACCTTAAAGAGTATTCCGTCTGGGCCTGGGGCTTTAAGCCGTGGGGATTTCAGAAGGGTTTCCATCACCTCCTGGATGGAAATAGGCGCCAGTAGAGCCTCATCAGCCCGTGGGCCAATGGGCGGCTCTGGAGCCCGCCACAGGAAGTCTTGGATGTCCGATGGGTCCACCTGGGTGGCATGGAAGAGGCTGGAGTAGAAGCGGTGTAGTTCCTGCGTGATTTCCTCCTTATCCGAAGTGGTTGTAGTGTCAATCTTCGGTGCAGTAATATCCTGCGCTGTTGACCGGGCTTTCTGTTTCTGAAAGAAGAAGCGAGTGGGGCGTTCCCATTGAGCATAGTAACGAGATGTTGTAAAGTTTGCTGCCCGTTCTTCCTGCAGTGTGAGCTCCAAGCGGAGTGCTTCCTGCGCCGCTTCCCAGTCTTCCAACCATCTGGGAGAGGGCGAAGGCTGGCAGTTTCGCTCCAGATGTCTGATTCTGGATTCCGCCCTTTTGACTCTGGCGCGAGCTGCAGTCATCTGGGCTTTGTCACAGTTGTAAGCAACGCGGGTGATGACCTCCTTGGTCACCGCCCATCTAGCCTTGTGGTCAAGCAGGTGGGGTGGGGGGAGGTGAGAGTCTCCCGGATGGTCATAGACAGCTTCTCCTTAGTGAAGGGGTTGTTGAGAAGAGCTGGGGCAACCCTAGGACAGAACCTACGCGACGGTCTAAGTGTGGTGTTGAGGACAACGGTGAGTGACCTGTGATCACTCAGATGGTTGTCACGAGAGATGGGAGAGGAGATGCGGCCAATTAGCAGGGGGCCAATCAGTGCCATATCTAAGCGTGACGCTGACTGGAAAACTCCTCCATCATACTGGATCCTAGTCATGCAACCTAGGCCAGACGCGGAGGGTAGAAGCGCATCTATAAAGCCACTCAGGCGAAGGAAATCCTGGAGGCGACTTGATCCAGGGCGTTCCTTTGCTGCAGGGGGGTAAGAGTCACGGACGCGACTTATGGTTGTGTTGAAATCTCCTAAGAGGACTGTATTCCATGGGAGATTGATTTGGACGAGCTCTTCCAAGAGCCGATTTTGCTCCTGACCTGCATTAGGCAGGTAGATGCTTGCAGCGAAGAAAGAGAAGTCAGGAGTGGTGAGTTTGGACAGTATGAGGCGGCCACCTAGATATTGTGAAAAAAAAGGTTTTAACCTGGGGATTTAAAACAATAAGGGCGGCATGGTTTGTCCAGAAGGAGTTGCCTCCAAACTGTTCATTCCATGCATATTGTTCGTGGGGGAGGATATGGGGCTCTTGGGCAGCAGCGATGTCAATTTGTGCTGACCTGAAGTTGCGGAGGAGGCGGGCTCTCTGCTTAAAGTCCCACAACCCATTCGCGTTAATGGATCGCAGGGCCAGGGTGCTGCCGTGGGGATTCATAGCTGTTCCCCTCCATGTCCTGGGGGGTTGCCAGCGCTTAAACCTGCTGCTGTGAGGCGGCTAGTTTTGAGTCCTTTAGCTTGACTATTAGCTGCAATCCGTGAGGAGCGTCGAGGGTTCTGAGGGGAAGGAGAGGGTGGGGGGCGGAGGACCCAGTAAGCCAGCCTAGGATGCTGCCCCGCTCCGTTGCAGGGGAAGGACCTGAGAGTGCTCAATGGTGACCTCCGCGGTGTCCCCATTTGATGATTCTGAGTCCATATTCACTTCCTCCAACACTGCAAAGGATCCGCGCGAAATGGACTGTGGGGTTGGGGTCGGACTCTTTGAGGTGGCACTTCTACCGCAGGCCGCGGGTTGCCAGTCCATGCTGGTGGGCATAGCTCCATTGGGAGCTGAGGGTTGATGCAATAAATCGCTGGTAGAGGTTGGTGGGGGTGCCGCGGAGCCCTGAGTGGGGGTGGCTGACGAGGGGCACCCTGTGGGAGATGCCTTGCGCTTGGTGAGAGAGGGAGTTGACTCTGGGAGATTGGAGGGGGTGCCCACTGGAAGGGGGGCACGAGCGCGAAGGTATCCCATACCAATAGTGGGGTTAGCTGTTTCAACTGCTAGGCGTAAGGACTCAGGGGACAGGTATTGAACGGGAATTCATTGTGTGGGTTGTGGAATTGCTGCTGCGGCCATGTGGGATCGTTTTTGGCCTGGTTTAGGCCCGTGGGTGGTGGCTAAGAGGGCTTGTTTTCGAGCTGTGCAGCCACTATACAAATGTCCAAGGGCGTTACACCATGAACACCGGGGGCGCGCCTGATCAGGCTCGACAAAAAAGATCTCAGGGCATGCCCCAACTACTGCCACATGAGGAATAACCTCAATATTGCGGGTTACTTTGGGGGAGGGAATGAACGACGCCCTAGCAGTGCGAGCTCTTTGAGTGGGAGCATAGTAAGAGGGGATGCTAAAGTCCACTGAAAGAACAGACCCAAACTCCATTAAACCACGATGGAGCGCCAGTTTAAGAGACTCAAGATCAACAGTCGTTGGTAGGTTGGAAAAAGTAATTCATGAAATTTTCTCCAGGTGAGAGTGTGTGCAGGAGATGCGAAGAGATCCAAGCGGATAATGACCTGGAGGGTGGCAGCATGGTCAGCAAGGGCAGCTTCAGTGAAGCCCACATCGATGTAGTGGCCCTCCACTGATTCATGGATGGTGGTGTTAATTGTGAATGTCTCCGCAATCGCTGCAAAGTATGAGAAGTAATCCTCCATATAGAATTCAACAGGGTAATCTCATAATAAAGGCAAATTGCGTGGGAGAGGGTTGAGCGAGGTAGAGCTTTTTGCGCTCTAGTTTCGGCCCATTTATTCTTAACATCAGCAATAAACGTCACTTCACGGGGATCAGCTTTGGGTAGCGTTGGTGCCAGAGGTTTTTTTCACGCCCCAGTGGCTCCTTTGGTACATATGTGTTTGCTTTGGGATGCAATCGCGGGTTGAGTGTGAGATGGTGGTTTGGACAAGTTTGCAGAGTTCCCTTATTGCTGTAATGTTACAGCAGTTGCTGGCGTCATATTAAATTGAGGGGCAGAATGTTGGGCCTCGCTAAATTGGGGAGGCCCATCCAGATTGGAATTAACTCCAGCCAATTGGGAGGAGGGCGATGTTTCATCACCATCCCAATCTATTTGGGTAAATTCAGCCCGAGTATTTGCTGTGATTTCGTGGGCAAAACTCACTGGCTGATTGGTGAATTAATCGTTTTCAGAACATGGAGATAAAGTGCCAACTTGAGAAGTGCCGATTATGGGGTTTAAATGGGATGGGTGAGATTGGAACTGGTGTTAAGTTCCAAAATCTGAACCATTTAAATCCCCATTGGAAGAGTAGATTGTCCCAATTTGGTGCTTAGTGAACCAGAATGTGCGGCTAATCCAACCTTACATCTGAGGGTTTGGGGGCCAGGTAGCTGGGTATCGCCCCTCATGGAGGGAGCCAGAAACACGGCGTCAGCAATAATAGATGGGGCTGAATTAGCTGACACAATGGGGGAGGTGAATGCCTGGATGGGCTGAGTTGCATTCAACTGAGCAGACGCCATTAAAACAGCGTGGGTGACGGCCTCCTTGGTTAGAGGGGGTCCTGCGGGTTGGTGGGAGGCAGCGCACACAGAGCTGTTAGGCGTGCAGGTTGCAGAAGTGCGATCAGGTGAACTGGCGCTAGTTAAGTAGCACCAGGTTGGGGGGTAGTGCCTGCTTTCATGGCTGCTGCTTGAGAGTGGGTGATTCTGGTTGACCCTGAGGTGGGTAACCGAGGGTTGCTTTGTTTGGGGTGGTGCTGGCTCGCTTGGAAGAGCCTGCGGGTTCTTTTGCGGAGTTTCCCGCCATATTTGCTAATAGTTTTCATAAATCTTTTTAGTGGAGCTAAATTTCAGGCTGAATTGATTTTTGAAAAGTGATACTTAGCTGTCTGACCTGGTTCTGTATTATCATAACTGCATCACACTAGAAGTGGTAAGCTTGGGTCAATATGGGAAGGCCCTTTTATTGTTACCTATAAGAGAGGTGCGGAGAATTTTATTAAATACTTGGTTACAGGGATTATCATCAACTGGGTACATGGCCTCTTCCTACAGCCCTATTCTACCCCCAACATTCTTGAGGGGGATGATGTAAGAAAATTGCTCTCTCAGCTTTGAGAAAAAAATGTTTTGGGCGAAAATAGTCCAAAAGAGGGTAATATTGGACAATTACCTGTCTGATATTGTGATAAGAGCGTTCCAGATTTGAAAAAGACTATAATTGCCCAAAAGACCCTGGTCAATTCTCAGTGGAATCCATCAAACTGGGGTAATACAATTTCCTCCACTTCTCAGCAAAATAGTTTAATTATTGAAGCAGGGAAGTTATAAGCCAGCGGCATAATATGGGAAGTCATGCTGAGGCCCATCCCTGGCTCCTCCACAGCTCTGTTCACGCACTTAAGTGGAGATCGCCCCCTTTTATAGGCATGGAGGGGGTCCCACAAGGTGCAAATATTTTCTACAGTGTTGGTTCAGATATTAAATCTTTGCTTAATGGACTTGTTATACCTACTGTCAACCCTCCATCAGCCATTCTGTTGAAGCGAGGAGAATTCTGAGAGCTCAATAGGTCAAAGCTCAATATTCCCTAATTTGGTCATTCCTAGCCAAATCCAAACTTTGAGCCTCAATACAATTAATACTAATCATCAATATATTGAGAGGGTTTGCTTTTTAAAATTCTCTCCACCACTAATAAAGGCGTTCTTTCTTCACCCAATATTCTACTTGGGACTAATATATTTTAAACTTATTTGCTAGTTTGTGAATATGCCAAATTCATTGGCAAAAATAAAAATAAAATAAGACATTTGTGGAAATCTGGCTGAATTCAGCACCAGCGAGCATAAGCTAGCTGGATTTCCCACAAAGTTAAAGGCTTATTTTGAAGTCTAAGTAAGAAATTAACACTAGGTCATAGATTATATGTATATACTATTTAGAAAGCAATCAGTTTCAACAGCTGTAATTTTTACAATTAAAAAATTTAGGAGCATTAACTGATATTAAGAAAACAAAAATAATTGATTTAAAGTTATCAAGAGCTATAAATAATATAATAGTAAATTATAAAAGTTAGAAGATATTTTAAATTTTTAAACTAAATTAGAGAAAAACTGTGGAGCTTTTCTTTCTTGTAACAGTCACTTTAGTTACTACCTTTTGATTCAAACAGCAATTTTTGATAATCACACAGGAGAGATGGGCAATTTTAATAATTAAATTTAATACAACCTGGGCGAGCGTCACATTAAGAGGTGCACAAAATGGTGCACCAAGGGGCAAGAAACGCCCTAGAGGGGGACCAGGAACCCAAGCCGCCAAGAAACCACAAACTCAGACACCATCTGGGTTTATGGTGTTTACTATAAAACAAGGTCAATATATGTATATCCAAGGTAACCAACCCCTTTCAAAGGTGGAGCATAGGCTCTGACTCTTCCTTGGGGATAAGTCCCTGACCCTGTTGGAGAAAACATGTGAGGCACAGCCCTCCCTTTTCCCCACATGGTATATGTCGCCACCAAGAAACATGGGCCACGGCTGGATTAATATTGGTTTCAAAACAGCTAAAGAAGTAGAGGCTGCAGCAAAAGTCTGCATCAAAATTGCCCTTCATGAGGGCAAAAGAATAGTGCACACCGCGCGCACCAGATGGAACAAAGTGAAAACTTTGTTCATCTCATTTGACTCACTCCCTACAAACCTTCCTCATAAGGTATTCAAGGAGGAGATCCTCAAAGGGCTCATAGCCTACGGAGAAATTATGCAACTCAAATTAAAATGATTTCTCCTGATGCCAACCCTGTGCACAGGCAAAGCTATCGCCATGATCAACCCATTCCCTGAAGTGGAAGATGACTTATCAAGAATCCCCTGCACAGCAGAGTTTCACTTTGTGGATGAGGGACAGTCATCTGCATTCTGAGTTACACCAGAACATGCACCACCTATATGAAACCACTGCAGTTCATTGGGACACAAGGAACAAGCATGCCCCATGAAGGAAGGCTTAATGGAAGCAGACTACTGTGAGGAAGCCATGGATGAAAGTAATGAAAACTTCGCCAGAATGACTGATGGTCACCACCCATTCCGCTGGGGTGAAGATGAACTTTACTCCATCATGGACACAGGTACACATAAACAATGTAAAGTGGCACAAAAAGCCTGCAAGTGGGGAATGG
>JAKSZP010006046.1:0-31111 GCA_022478985.1 Massospora cicadina | reverse complement strand
GGGCCTTTTTTGGCAAAAAAAGTTTGTTGCACCATTTTGCGCGGACCCCATTTCCACATGGGCAACTTTCAAAGAGGACACCATCTGCCACTCTCGGCATCTCTCCTCCAGACAATCATGAGCCACATCAGCAGTTATCTTGCACGCTCTAGCAGAGTTGGCACACTTGGAGTCCAACATCCCAGTTACAGGATACAGCCCTGCATGGGGCCGGAAGTGGGAAAAGGCAGCCGCCCACCTCAATGCACTCAAAAGGCAACACAAACATCGGGTTTGTGTCCAATAAAGGGCCACACATATCACAAAAGGTGACAAGTGCACCACATATTTCTTTATAAATTTTTTCGCACCATGCCAGAGCGTGGCCTGCACACAGGTGCAAAGATTGGATACTTCCATTGCGGATACACTGGCTGAAGTGGCAATCAAAACGCAAAAATATTACTCCAAGTTGTACTATGCTGAACCAATTCAGCCAGCCAAAGTGGCGGAAATTTTGACCAAGCCCACATCTGCACCATTTTCCGATACCCAGAAATAATGAATTTAATTACTCCAAAATGAATTATGGACAGCCATTTGCGGTGTGCCAAACCGAATATGCCCAGCCCAGATGGCATTCCATATGAGTTCTACAAAAAATATTTCAAATATATATCCCCATTGCTGCTCGCCTCACTTAACCAAAGCCTGTTGGAAATGCGCCTCCTACCAGGAGGACATGAGGCCTTCACTGTCACACTCTTCAAGAAAGGGGATAGGCTTGACTTAGCCAACTGGCGCCCCATTTCTCTAACAAACACAGACACTAAAATTTTAACAAAAATCATGGCTAACCGATTAGGGACTGTAGCATCTGCCACCATCTCCCCAGAAAAATTTGGTTACATCCCCAGAAGGTCACTTTGGGATAACGTGCACTCTGTGGCTAATGTATGTCAGTCCACAGCCTCTGGGGCACTTGTATTCTTGGACCAACAAAAGGCCTATGATAGAGTAAACTGGGAATACCTTAGGGCCTGCCTCCATCAATTCTGCCAACCCCCTCGCTTTATCAACTGGGTGATGCTGCTCACGGAATCTGCAACAATGGCAGTGCGTGGCCCTGGCTTCCTAACAGAAGTAGTCCGCCCTCACAGGGGCTTGCGACAAGAGGACCCCCTCAGCCCACTCTTATACAACTTTAGCCTGACCCACTACTGCGAAATGTAAATGCCCAACTCACTGGGGTCCATGTGCCAGGCCAAGCCCCAGTCAAGACTTTGGCGTTCGCAGATGATTGTGTGATTGGGGTGTCTAATAATCAAGATGCACGCACGCTTGAAGCTCTCATCCAGGAATATTCCTGGGTAAGCAACGTGGCACTGAACGCCTCCAAAACCGAAATCATCCTCCTTGGTCGGTTTCAGAACTGCTGGACCCCAGCAATTAGTTCCCAACCTGGCCCATCTGCTCGCCCACATCCACGCCCTAATAACTCAACACATACCGCTCCACTGGTGCTCCCCTTCGTGCCACGTCCTACCATAGGACCGGTACACCATCTGGGCATGTGGATGGAGGCAGGCGGATATGCGTCAGCAGTAATGGAGTGCCATATTTTGGACAATGTGATGAAGCGAATCACCTCTCTCAGAGCCCACCCTACTTCCCTTACTGGCAGGGTTGTTTTAGCCAACTCTATGCTCCTATCCAAAGTCTGGTTCAGAGCCCACGCCATCCCCTTCTCCCCAAGCTTCTTCAAATCCTTGTATGCCTTGCTGCAAGGATGGCTTTAGTCAGGCTGCCCTCCACCAGTGTAGCTAGAGGTCATGTTTGGCCCTCATCATCACGGTGGCATGGGCCTGCTTGACTTCAAAGCCCATGCTGCCAAGATCCTGAGCACCTGGATCGCGGCCATCACCACCCCTACACTCCCCTCCCAACACTGGTCCCATGCAGCCCACTCCAACTTCTCCCATGCTTTGGGCCTCAACAATCCATTGAACCCCCACTCCCTGATGAAATACCTCGCATCACACACATCGGCCACAGGTCCTCACGGGACTAAAACCCACTACAAACGAATCCTACTCTCCATGCGGAGTGCAGAGTGGAGAATTCGTATTAGCGGACATACAACCCAAAGAGGCTGCCCCTCTCCTCAGTTCACACAAGAAGTACAGGGACTACCCATCCATGATGGCGAGATCCCCATTCGGCCCCATGTCCTATCCAGGGTGGACTACCTGGACATGATGGACATCCCTTACTCCATTGAGACCCAAAAAAACCATCTGGAAATATGCTCACCATCCTCTGTTGCAGCCCCAAATCTGCTCCCATGTGTGGCGCTGCCTGAGGTGGGTGTACAGTACAGCTGAGCGCTCTAACGCTTTACACTCATCCTGTGTCGTGTGTGGCCAGTATGGAACGCTGTTTCACCGCCTGGAGAAGTGCCCCACCTCTAAAGTGATATGGCGCGAAGTTCAACGTCTGCTGGGCCAGGATCAAACGCATCCCTTCAGTCTGTCAAGAGATATGTTTGCTCTATCAATGGCCTCCTCCCTTCCACCCTCCCTCTGTGCTCTGGTGGTTGCAATCGCCATGTGGACTATCCACACGATTGTCTTAGAGGCCATCGCAGGCTCCACCCCCACCCTCCCAGAAACTGTCCACAGATTCCAGTCTCATTTGGTGGACCCCTTTCAGGCGTGGATGTTTGGATACCTCCCACCATGTCGCTGACAGCTGGTCTCCTCCTGGTTCCCAGTCTGGTTCATCAAATCAGACCCCTTCCTCCACATGTGCTCAATAGTGGCTACGGCCTCTTCACACGTTCCCTCCCCCTCCCCATAAGTGGTGTACCCGCTGGCAACAAGAGATAGCATCGCAAGTCTGGGGTGCCTCCCCTGGTACTAAGTTTGTCTTTCCTGAGTCATATTCGGAAGTGTCCGTCCATGGTCGGCCTTTCCCGCAATAAATTTAAAAATTTAAATTTAAATGAAAGATTTAATTACATAGTAATTGCTGCCATCTGTCAGTTTTTATGATAAAAACGAATTGTTGACATCATAAACCAGCAGATGGCAGCACTTTTTTCACTAAAGTATTGTACATCTCAACTATCAGTGTTGGAGCAACCGTTGGTACATATCCTCCACAATCAAAAGTGTTTGTGTTGGCAGGTATACGCTAACAAAGCAAATATACAGTGTTTAAAATGGCATCAAGAGGCTGTAAAAAGTCCTCAGATTACTTTTGTTACATTTGTGTTAAGTAAATGGTGTCAAGGCAAAAAAGACAAATAACATTGTTCGTGCAGCAAATATATCTCATGTATCTTGGTGTAAAACTTAGAGATCAAGGCAAATTTTTGGGCACCCCACTATGTTTGCTATACGTGCGTTGAAGGACTGAGATGGTGGACAAAGGGTGAACAACATGCTTTCAGATTTGGCGTTCTGATGATCTGGCGAGAGCCAAAAAATATATAGCAATGATTGTTACTTTGTTCAACCTGTGTTCACGGTTTCAATTTAAAGAATAAAAAGAACATCATTTATCCAAATCTGCCATTAGCTTTTCATCCTGTCCCTCATTGTCCAGACGTACCAGTGCTTATGCAACCAGAACATTTATCTGAAGTTGATGGTTCAGAAATTGTATCAAATTGAAGAAACCAAAGATAATGAAGATGAGTAAAAACCTGGTAATTCTACACTACATCCATTTACACAAACTGAACTGAACGATTTGATTCATGACTTACATCTGACCGAAGAGGCTTCAGAATTTCTTGGTTCATGGCTTAAAGATAAGAATTTGCTCACAGCTGGCGCTTCGTTTTCCTGGTTCAGGTACAGAGAAAATATTTTATTCCATACTTTTTGGAAGAAGGAGAATTATTCTTCTGCAATGATGTGTTTAGACTGTTTAAGACATTCAACATTCCATACAAAAGCATAAATTGGAGAATATTCATCAATTCGTCAAAACAAAGCCTTAGATTTGTCCTGCTTCATAATGGAAAAAGTATGTGTCAATACCCATAGGGCATTCTGTATAATTAAAAGAACAGTGCAACAAATTAATATTTGTTCTACAAAAATTAAGTATGACAATCATAAGTGGATCATGTTTGGTGATCTCAAAGTAATATTAATGATCCATGGGCATCAAGGTGGGTATACAAAGTTTCCTTGTTTTTATATGAGTTGGATAGCAGAGACAGGGAAAATCATTGGTGAAAGAAAGATTGGTAATAGCGAACTTTTCTAGTACTAAAAAAAGGTAATAGCGAACTTCATTGGAACCTGGAGTAGAAAATGTGCTCCAAAAACCTCTCATCGAGTTGACAAAAGTTCTCCTTCCACCTCTACATATTAAATTAGGCATGATGAAGCAATTTGTGAAAGCCTTATTAAAAGATGGTAAATGTTTTTAGTACATTTGTAACAAATTTCCAGCCTTGTCAACCGCAAAACTTAAAGAGGTTATCTTCATGGGTTCAGCCATTAGAAAACTTTGCAAAGATGGATTTTTGAAAAAGAAATGAAAGTTACTGAAAAAGAAGCCTGAGTCGCCTTTAAAGACATAGTAAACAAGTTTCTGGGCAGCAATAAGGATCCCAATTTCAAGTCTATCGTTGAGACTATGCTGCAGAAGTACCAATTTTTAGGCTGTTCCATGAGTTTGAAGATTCATTTCCAACATTCACATCTGGACTACTTTCCTCAGATTCTGGGTGCTATTAGTGAAGTGATGGGTGAGAGATTTCATCAGGACATCAAGAAAATTGAAAAGCGTCATTAAGGAAGATGGAATACTACAATAATGGCGGACTATCGCTGGATGTTGCACCAAGATAATACCAGAATAGTACATGCATGGAAAAGCATGAAACAAATCATGGCTGGTCCAAAAAGATGTCGACACAACAACTAAAATCATTAGTTTTTTATTTTCTATATTTCTATATTCTATTATGTCTAATATAAAAGCCTCAAAATAATATGTTTATACGAAACAAATCTATTTCACTATGTAATTAAGTCTCATTTTTGTATTTTAGACATATACTACATTTGACAAATTGCAATTTGCAAAAACTCTGACGTGATGGAAAGACTAAGGTCATCTTTTATTCAGCGCACAAACATACATAGGAATCATTTATGAAAAATTACAAAGCAGAACCATCGCAGGCTTGTGAAATCAACTAAAAAATGTGGCTAGTCAGTTGTGGGTACTTGAAAAACTGAACAAGCAACTTGATGATCGCATGGACTACGCTACTGAGCGGCTACACTATATGGAGCAGAAGTTGAAGCCTACCTTTTACCCGCCTCACCTCCATTAGGGAAGTGGAAGGACAAATGGTCGCCTAAAGAGGATCATTTTCTGATGAATACCAGACTAGATAACTGGCTTAGGAGCTTTCCGCCGAGCATGCAGGCAGCATGAGCTGCTCAACTCATGATGGCAGATCAGGAGATGACTACATTCCAATCCAACGAACCCCCTATGCGATGGCAGTGTTACCCACCAAGGCTTGTAGTTATGAGGTTGAGAGGAGGTCTGCATTTAAAAGCTACCACCATTTGATTGTAATGGAGACATCCACAGATTCTTTAAATGATTTGAATTTGTGACGGAAGGAGCCTCTGACTGGCAGAAAGGTAAATTATTGATATCTTCCATGGATGTTGGAAGTGCCGACCAAGTTACTTGCTATCTTTCAAACAGATCCGTTTCATACCAAGAGGTGAAGGAGGTTGTGCTGCAGTTGTTAAGAGGCACTGCCAAGATGTTGCAGAGGAAAACTGAGTTTTTGATTATAGCGTTTCATTGTAATGAGACTATAGCTGAGTTTGCAGACTGCTTCACAAAGGAAGCTCATGTGATATTAGGGGCAGGCACTCTAGCTAAAGCCAATGTGGGAATTGTGATTACCTCTGCAGTGAAGCCATAATATGAAATTTACAATGTCATGGCTCCATTTTTAGAGGACGACGTACCCCTGCTCAAGTTTTTAAATTTTGCGCCGTCTATCCGCTGCCTTTACTCCACCTAATACCAAGCGGAAGCCTACAGCATCCGCCACCAGACCTTCTTATTTATGGGGAATTTTCTTTCTCTGTTTAGAATCCGTTTAGCAACCCCCAGCCTTATTATAGCTATGCGCCTTGCCCTCAACTGAGTTACCATCACCAGTCAAACTTTCAACGTGGTCTATCTTATAATAAATAAAGGACACAAGCCTATGGGATATATTGTTTCAAATGTGGTCACTCTGGGCACCTAGCATGGAGTTGCCCCAATTGTTGGGTCCATTAAGTACATCAGGACCAGTACTATCAGGGAGATTTCAGAGTGGAGTATAGATGGGACACTCTACTTCTGCTATTACAATCCCAAACCTCCCACCTGAACCTACTACCATAAATTCTGTGGAAGTCCCTACATATTATTACGCATTTCTATATCAGCAGCTTGTTGGAGAGGTGAATGTATTAAAAATGAGCGCAAGCAAAGGATGCAGTGGAAGAAAGACCTCAGGTGCAGACAAAGCTGTACACTTGTCAAATGTTCAACCAAGTTTCACCTGACAAGCTGGACTCATCCGCAGATGCACCTTCCTTGCAAGGAGTTAACATCATTATTCCGGTCAACACAATTATTAAAGAATGCTCCAAAGTTGGTGAAGAGAAAGCGAGTTTCCTTAGGGACAGAGACTCTTTAAAAGTTCATGTAAACAGTCAAAATTCTTCTTATTCAGAATGTATGTACTTTGAAATTTTTGTAGCTAAAACCTGAGTCCGTTTGATAATAGATATGGGTGCCTTGGTAAACATAGTTTCCACTAAGTTGGTGGCAAAGTTGACATTAAAACCTGATGTAGATCTTTGCATGGTGTATGAGACTTATGGAGCGGAAAATAAGGTCATAGAAGGAGCGTACAGTGAACTCCCGTTGCTGTTTGGGTCAATTGTTGTTGTATCTCTGGTGATAGTGTTACCAAACAGCCATTGTGACCTGTTAATTGGAACCACTTTTATGCGACATTTTTGCTCTGTTGATGACATGATTGAAGTGATGCTCAAATTTGAGGCAGCGGATCCCAATTTGTTTTAACTCTAGTGGAGTGCCACAAGATCAGGTGCATATGGGCCATATCAACCTATCTTATAGTGATGGAGTGGTCCCAGTACATTACCATCAACTAAAGAACAAGAGCCAGGCTTTCTTCAACAAGTATATGAATATCAAGGGCTGCTTCTCAGAGCTGCCAGGCCTATATCCATACCCTCCAGTCAAAAAGTGATAATTAAAACCAGGCTGGAGGTAGAAGTGCCAGCTGGGATCTATGGGGAAGTTATTGGCCTTATCAGCAATTGTGGCTTGAGTCTCATGTGGCTTCAGGCATTATACTACCAGGACATGTGTGATCAAAGTTCTACTAACAAATCACACAAATGGAACAATTGCAAATCTGCTGACATCAGATAGTGGCGTATTTACACTTGATTTCTGTTGAGGAGGTCCTTTGGGTTAAAAAATCAGTTCTTTGGATTAATCTGGTTTACTAATTAATTCACATATCAGCATAATGATGGCGGTACCGTGCAAAAACTTAAAGTTATTGGAAGAACAGAATTATCAAGCGATATATTTATTTGAAAAATATAAGGAGATCTTTGCCGCCAACAATCATGACTTAGGGTGTGCTTGGGGGGTAGTCTATCTAGTGGACATTGGGTATCATCCCTTCATCAGGTCTCAGCTGATCTGTTAGTCTAGGGCAGCTGAGGAAGTAGTGACAGAGGAGATTGACAAGCTACTGGAGCAAGGGATGCTCAAATTGTCAAAGAGTCCGTGGGCTTTGCCTGTTCTTATTGTAAAAAAAAGGACGGCATCAACAGGATTATATAGACTACCAGAATCTCAACAGCATAACCAAGAAGTACTCATATCCCTTGCCACGGATAAATGATGCCTTGGATTGGTTAGGGGGAGCTCACTACTTCTCAGTGATGGATTTGATATCAGATTACTGGCAAATTGAGTTTCCCGCGGCAGAACAGAAATTTGTGCCATTACCACATTTAAAGGGCTTTTCAAACCAATCTGTATGCCACAAGGGTTTTGTAACACCCCAGCCATGTTCCAACGGGTCATGGATACCATCCTTGGCGACTTAAAGCCATCATGCATTCTCAGATACCTCAACAATAGCAACATATTTTTGTGTATATTTTAAGAGCACTTTACCCATTTTGAGGAAATATTACGCCAGCTTGCTGAGGCCAAAATTAAGAACAAGCCCCACAAATGTCACTTCTTCAAGAACCAACTGGAGTACCTTGGGTTTGTGGTAGACTCAAAGGGGATGAAACTTCAACTGATCAAGGTGGATGCTATTTAAAAATGACTCAGCTGACCAGTAAGTGGGACATACAGGTATCCTTGGTGATAATCAGCCACAACAACGCTTTATTACCAACTTCAGTTGTATTGGGGGACCGCTATTTGAGTTATTAAAAAAGGATGTTGTGTTCAAATGAACAGAACGCCATCACCCTCCTTTGATACACTTTGGACAGCATTAATCAATGCGCCAGTGCTATGATAACCAATTTTGATAAGGAATTTATTGTGATAACTTTTTTCGCTTTGATTGACTAAATCAAAGCCAAATTTTAAGTTTTTTAAAAAATACAAAAATCTAGCCACCTGAATTGAGCAATTCAATCAGTATGTTAATGCTATCGACGCCTGCTACCCCATCTTGGGGTGGTGGTGCACCGCCTTCTGGCGTCCTTTGCCACCACTGAAGCACACCCTGGCTGTCTCTAAAAGCTCTCCTAATGACACCGGGCATTATGTCCCACCTTGGACTTAGCCCATCATCTCTCAATCTCACAGGTGCGCTCTGGATTCCTTTGGTGCTCCCTCAAAACAACCTGCATTTTGGCCTCTGGGTCAAAGATGGGAATCTTTTCCCATATGCGAGTGCAGCCATCATCAAGATGGCCACAGCAGTTTTTAAACCTGTCAGATATATTGCTTTTCGCCCTTTCAAGGGTATTTTGACCTCAACTTCAGATCTAAGCTGATGCAGTGGCAGCATCTAAGCTGCTAATAATTTATAGAAATATTCCAATCCACACTATTGACATGTGGCTCCCAGATGAGGCCACTTTGGTGGCCTAGTTTTCTGGGTTGCCTTTGTTTCTCTCCCCTGAACGCCTTTTACACAAACTATTGGAGGGTTTGCCCATTTATGGTGCAGACCTCATCTTGCAGTTTGTGGTTCCCAATGGGGCGGGTCAGTTGGCAGGACCTCACGCCTTTGTAATAATCCGTCTTTTCCATCATGACACCCACCTCACGATTCCCCCCACACTGTGATCAGAACTGCACCTGACCACCCTTTTTTGACACATGTTGAAAATGGCCATGCCATATGCCCCTTGTGCTTCGAATTAAATCATTCAAAGCATAAGTGCCCACAGCTTCTGCCTCCGCCACTTCCACCACTCCTCTTTATGGCGTTGGGCCAGCTGCTGCCTCACCAAATTTTTAGAGTGGGGTGCGATCCTCCCACCCTCAACCTCAGCTAATTCTGGCGCTGCTTCCAAAGCTGCAGCCAATCAAAATTTATTTAAAATTAAATCTGTTGGAATTAAAGAATCCTGAGCCGAAGGCTGAGACAGTCTCAGCTGAGCTGCCATGGTCAACTGTTTGCAGCCAATCAGGTTCTGCCACTACACTGACTACAGTGGCTGGCCCAGCATTAGCTGAGTTAAATCCATTTAAGTGCCTAGAATGGCTCAATGATAGCAACGGCCATTTAATGTCAAGCCAGAATTTGCTTTGGAGGAATTTTTTGTAAATTTTCCTGATTCATGTCCCCTCTGTTTCAATCTAAAATCAGTTTCCCTAGTTATAAAAATATAAATAAAATTGCGGTAGAAGCAGCAGCTGCTCCAGCCAACAACCACCTCTGCCAATATCTCCATGGGGTGATGGAACCCCTTGTTGAGGGTATTCCCATCCTAAATTTCCCCTATGATTTTGATGAGGATGCAAAATATAAAATTGAGATGCTCACTTTTGGAGCGAGCCACGCTTGCATTGACGTGGCAAAAACTTCTCTTTTTGACCCCAATTATTCCCAAGCCCGCCAGCGCATCAAGTCTTTCACTTGTGTGCCTGCTCTCATCACTTTTGCTTAGCATCAACTTGCCCAATACGTTGAGGCAATGGGCACTGCTTGCCTCATTAATGAAGAAAACCCACAATTATATCTCCTTATGCCACATGTCACTGATGCCCCAACCCCTATGTTTTCCGCCATGGTCCGCCAACTAATGCGGCGCCAGACAAAGGTTTTCCCAAAGCTTCCTCACATTCTGATATGGTTTCCTAGGCTGATAACTTAGGGGCTATATTAAATTTTTACTTACAATAATACCTTTGTTTGGATCATTTGCAAATAAAGATGAGTGGCGGCTACCCCTTTTGTGTTGGGCACCACTAGTGCTAAAAAAGAAAGGAATATATTGTTCAGATGGATGCATCCCTTTCTGCCGTTGGGAAGTTCTGTTTCAAAAAGTTAATCAGGGGAAGGAGTATCTATTTGCATACTGAAGTTGTAGCTTGAACTGCCACAAGAAAAATTACACTGTGACTGATTAAGAGTTCTTAGTGGTGATCTATGCATACAAGCAATTCAGGGTATATTTGCATGGAGTAAGTTTTAAAGTTCTAATGGACCACGTTTTTTACGCTAGTTGCAGATTCTCAGAGAGCCTTCAGGACGTCTAGCCCGATGAGCTTTCAAACTGCAGGCTTACAAATTTGAAATCCTTCACTGTTCTGGAGAAAAACATCAAAAGCCTATTGCTTATTAATATTGCCAACCGTTGCCGTTACAGCAGATCTCAGGGACATAATTTATGATAAAAAGCTTAGCAGGAAATATGACGATGAACCGCCTCAAGTCATCAAGGTATTAGATGGAATAAGGGCCAATACGTTCCATAAGAACTGTGAATTGTATAAGCAGATATGGGACACTATGGTGAATATCTCAAGGCCTTCCACCCAACCAAATACTAATATGAGTGCACACTGAGCAGTTGGACATGATGAAGTACTCAAGACCATGGAATTGTTGGACCCCAGTACTACTTGGAAAGCATGTAATTTGATGTGCTCAAAACGATTTCCTGATGCCACCAGTGCCAAATGGAAAAGACATTCTTCCAAAAAACTTTGTACCAGTTAGTGAAACCTCACTTTGCTTGGCATACAGTTTCTATAAATTTTATGGGGCCTCTGCCAGCTAGAGCAAACTGGTCTAAGTATATTCTAGTAGCGATGATTACTTGACCAGGTTTGTTGAGGCACAGGCAATACATAATCTGGGGTGGTTACGGTGGCTAAGTTTGTTATGGAATGCATAATTCAGAGACATGGCTGCTCTCAGTTCATCCTTACTGACATCGGGACCAACTTCACCTCTCACATTTTTTAAGCTCAACGAACTGATGGCAATCCGCGGGATTTTAACAACCCCATATCACCCATAATCCAACGTTATGGTCAAACGAGTCAATGAGACACTGGTTAATAGACTCTGGAAAGTGGTAATGGATAGACCCTCCAATTGGAGTATCCTTCTTTCAACCGCTGTCTTCACCTAAAACATCAGCTATCACTTGGCAACAGGAAAGAGTCCTTTCCAGTTACTATATGAGAGGCACCCAGCTCTTTCAGCACTGCTCTAAGCCTGCATTAAAGATACTGGCGGAATGAATTCTCAATGCTACTTGATCAACCTAACGAATATGCTGATAAATCTGCAAACCAAAGCATACACATTCCGCTTATCCAAAAAGATAAAGATCTAGGCTGCCAATCAGGTTTAGCATAGTGGGCTAGTGCAGTTCAAGGATTGGGGTATGGTTCTATTTCATGATCAACATGGGTTTGGGCGGAAGCATAAATTGGTCAGCATTTGGGTTGGTCCATTCGAGATAATTGAGAAAACATGTGTGGATGCTTATACTATCAAGGACCCCATGAGCGGTCAGATCATTAACTGAGTGTACGCAAAGCTCCTTTGGTCATATAGATAATAGGATCCTTATTATCCAGTCAAGGGGGGTAATGTCATGATTCTGATATGACTGTACAATAAGCTCTAAATAGCTACGGCAGAATGGGTGAGATTAACCAAACTGAGTAGTTTAATAATATGGATGAAGATCGCCTCAACATATGGTAATAGGGAGATACTGAGCTTTAAACAAATATTAAATAATTGCCTCTAAATCAAGCAATAAGGCGATGTATAAATGTGATAAATACTTAGTAGATTGAATTGTACCAAGGCGATTGTGAAATTAATGAATAGTAGTCTCTACCAGAACTGTTGATTATACGGTAGAAAAAAATAGTCTAAACAAAAGGGTCAGTATTGACCAAAGTCGCTGATATATAAGAAAAATATGAAGATGGATATGAGGAGGATTATTAGTAGGGAGTGTGAAGCGGAACTGAGGGTATCCACTGACATATTAAAATTAATAAAGAAGTGTCATTGGGGCAATTACTTTATATTTTATTGAATTTATTACATGTGTCTAGAGACCACTGATCACATATCATCTGTCCTATTTCTCAGTGGGCCAAACCATGCACAAACTGCTTTGGCGTATCTGTACTAGATAGCCAAAATTATAACAGCGGACATCTTAAGAATCCTATGATAGCTAATCTAATAGGCCATAATGGCACTGGGCAAGAACTGATCCCAAAAGAGAGATTCAGATGTGGTCATTTTTTGTAGTATAGATACTTGAGTTTTATTCGCACTTTCTACAATACCATTAGTAGAAGGGTTATAAGGAGCTGTGAAAAGGTGCTGCGCTGCCTTGGAGGTATCCAAAATATTGACTACTAAAGAGGTGAAATCTTCCCATTGTCGCAGAGAAGGACCTGAGGGCAACCATGGTGGAAGAAGATGGGCTGATGGAGGAAAGTAGCGGTCGCTTTAGCAGTTTGGGCTAGGATTAACTGCTTCAATCCATTTTACAAAGTGATCAGTTACTACTAGTATGTAGCAATTTCCACTGGTAGTCTGGGGTGTGGGGATACCACTAAAAACTTACCACGTGGAATGTTTTCTGAGTGGTAGTAGGTTGATATTGGTACTTAGTCTCGAGAATGTATTGCTTTTTTCAGGTTAAGAAAGCCTCCAGGAAATTTTGATAATAAATTTATAATTCCCTCCCAGTGAAACTTGTCTTTAATCCACTTATAAGTTTCTTTCACCCCGCCGTGCTTAAGGGTATAGTGGGCCTCCATGATGGAAGGTACTCATTCTGAGGGTCGAAGATAGGACATCCAGTTGGCCCCTACCTTTTTGATAACTTTACACTTTCTACTTTGTGTTGTGTGAGTGTCTTGCTAACATTTTAAACGAGGTCAATTTCATCGTCCCAGGCGTCAGGGGTCATAAGGAGGTCATCTAGCCTTTCAGCTTCACTATATGTCTAAGTGAAGAATAAGTAATGACTCAACCCATTGACATACATATGGAGGGTTTTAGCGCAGCGTATAATTTCATATTATAATGTTGTAGCATTAAGGCCCAACGAGTCAGCCGTCTAGCAGGATCCTTCATATTTTATAGCCATTTCATAGGCGTGGTCATTATCCACGGTAAAATTGGTTCCATATAAGAAGGGCCTGTAGTATTTACAGCTAGTAATACATCTAGGCACTCCTTTTTTAGTAACATTGTGATTGCGCACACTTTTGACAACATCTTGATGAATTGTGTCACGGAAAGATTCACAACATTCTCATCCAATTGTCCAGGATAGCCTCAACGGCATAATCAGAGGTATTGGTAAACATGAGAAAAGGTTTATCATAGTCAGCTGACGTAGAATGGGGCGTTTTTGGAGCAACTTCTTAAGCGTTTCAGCGCAGCTTTTTTGTTCAACTCCTCAAGAGAAAGGAGTGTTTTTTGTCAATAGGCGGAAGAGGGGCTCACTGAGCTGATTTAACTTGGGGATGAATTGATGATAATATCCCATTATACTAAGAAAAACTTGGATATCTCGCAAGTTCTGGGGCGGAGACATCTTGGAGATTGCTTTCACCTTATCTTGTAAGGGTAAATTCCCTCTTGGGAGATGTCATGGCTAAGAAAATCTAGTTTCTTTTGAAAGAAAAATCACCTAGAAGGTTTTTAACTTAATATTAAATACCCTTAGGCGTTAAAAAATTTCCTTTAGATGAGTAAGATGATCTTTGAAAATTGTAGAAAACATGGGAGATGTCTTCGAGATAAACTATTATGTAACTCAGATTAAGATCCTGTAGGATATGATCCATCTCTTGTTAGAATGAGGCAGGCGCACTGCACAACCCTCAGGGTAAACAGGCTGTCTGAAATAAGCCTTCACTGCATATAAGAGCACACTTATACTGGTCTTGAGTAGAAAGGTACATCTGCCAGTTTCGCTAGCAAAAACCATAAAGGAGAAGAATTTAGAGCCAGAAAGTTGGGCAAGCGCATCATCAATGTGAGAGATTGGATAGATTTCTTTCTAAGTGAGGCTGTTCAATTTTTGGTAGTCCATAACTATCTGATGACCTCCATTTTCTTTATAATAGTAACAAAGGAGACGCCCAAGGGCTTTGAGAAGTTACTAGTAACCCAGCGTTTAGAAACTTTTTGAGTCCATACACATTTTTTGCTCTTTGACATTTGACTTAAGGAAGGGTTTAGATCAATGAGACTGGCATCAATGACATCAATTGTGTGACTCCAATCCTTCAAGTGCTCATAATCATGATCAGACTTAAAAAAGATATCACTATAGGCTTCTAATAAGGAGTGAACCTCTTCAAGCTCATTAGAGGTTAGTTCTCTTGAGATATGAGTGTCAGGAAAAACAAAAAATAATTAATCAGAGGGTAGGCCCATTTCTGACATAGACCTGAGGCACAACTTTCTCTATATCATCAAGGGGAATGGCCAGACCTTTCCCTATCTCCTGGAGTTTTTTCACAATACAATACTGCTTGGTAAGGTTCCTTAACAGAATATTAATAGGTCGCTGGTAAGCAGGATATAGGATTTAAGGCAGCACTTGTGGCTTTAGATGGCTTACTTCATCAATATTGGTTATGTAGAGTAAGCAGATCCGGGGGATTTGTAAAGTAATCTTGTGTCTACCACCCGTTGTTCCCCAGACTTATTTAACATCTTCTCTGAGGCGTAAAAAGAAATGCATTCTATGGCGTCCACTGACTCTGACTGCATTTTTTTGTTTGGCGTCCAGATGTAGTGTAATGCAGCGACAATGCAAAAGATGGCTTCTTGACCAATCAGGATCACTCTTTTTTGTTGGGTTCTTTATTGATCAGAACCAAAGGCACCTCATAGTTGATCAGGGAAAGGTAACCCTGATTCAGGTTGATGGTTCCGTTGTGCTCAACCAGGAATGAGTGTCAATAAGCAATCCATAATAATTTCTCATCAAGTACACAGAAGGGGACAATATAATAAGATTTACAAATCTTAGGGTAAGGAAAAGTATTCTTTAATAGCGCGAGCGCTGGCAGGATCCACAGTTCCATACTCTTAAGAGTAGTCCAGGTCAGGTGCAATTGAATCTACTTGATGAGTTTTGAAGAGATTAAATTGACTATGGAGCTTGTGTCAAGTGTGGCCATGACCCCACATCTTGTTGATGACTAATTACACCTGAGGGACAACTCCACCAAAGTTAAGGGGTGTTCTAAAACCCTTGTAGACTGAAAGTAGAGGCAAGTTATTTAGAGGTCTCAGGGTATATATTTTTAATGGATTGAAAAGTATGAACATGCTGGGCAGGGCGTATCATCAAGGCAATGAGCTGGTCAGAATTACTAGCATTATCAATAACTTTGGGGCACCTCAGAACTTGGCTAAGATAGGTATCATTGGGTATCACGGCCTTGTCTACTCCTTCAGGGTTTAGCAGGCCCGGTATTCCTACTTCAATGGGGGCTCCAAGCATACTGTCCCACGTCCTCATAACCACCTTCAGAGGCATCATTTAAAGGGTTTTTTATGCAAGTCAGATGTGAGATAGGAGGTAAGTTAGGGCCAGGAAATTCAGGTTAGAGTGGTTAATTCCTACAATATGCCTTTACAACGTGCCATTCCTTGTTTAGGGGATATACTTAGGACGCAACTACCAGCTTGGCTGGGGAAAGACACTATAGCTTCAATTAGCTTATATGGGAGCACTTTGTTGGCTGGCGTAAGGGTCTCAGACCTATGGGATGGAGTAATATCTGTTTTGTCGCACTGAAGGAGCAGTTTTAAGGGTGCAAAAAAACAAGTGGCCCATGGGGGTCGACGTAGACTCTGTCCACTGGCCTACAGGTAAAAGATCCTAAATGGTTAGAATATTAGGTTTCGCACAACTCATTGGGTAGTCTCACATTTATGAAAATCAGCAACATCTAATTAAGCCTCCTTTATGACATGGACGTTCTGGACTTTGCGCTTCACAAGTATTATATACCTGGGTAAAGAAGGTTGAAAAGACAACCCAGTTAACATGAAGCGACGGCGTCTTCAAGAGTTAGCATGTTAGACGTTAACCACATTTGAGCGGCGAGGTACAACTGTTCATAAAAGGCAGTAATCAAGCCTACCTCATACATGCTAAGGCGCATAATGGCCTGTTTTCCCTTGCTTATACTCTGCTTTGAGCTAAATTTAGCTAGAAGCGCTACTTTGACCTCTGCCCAGTTACTCACTGTGTTCATATGAGGGACTATCATCTCTTGGGCCATGCGACTTTAACAAGGGAGGATGGGCTTAATTATCTATTGGTCAGTTGCTCATTTCATAGCAGATTCATAAACATACAAAAAGGAGGCAATGCTACCCTCACCGAGGGTGAACTTTTCTTTAAAAGGGGGTTTAGAGACGCTTCTTAAGCTTTTTATGGCGTGATAAAGCGCTGTCTAGTTGCTATCCAAAGCAAATATCTTTGATTCATTTTCAAAGGGAAGGGTTGAGGTTACTCACCATTACATTATCCATTTTAGTTGAGAGATTGTAGTGCTCAGGTGCCCCTGTAGTGAGCATAGTTTTTAAAATACTGGCTTGGGTAAATGCTCAAATTGTTATCTGCACAGTATTCCAACAATATAGCAGCTGCAGGGTTTTAAAAATCCGTGACAGCTGTTTAAAAATAAATAAAGAAAATATTATAAACCAAAAAGAGAATCAAATTTTTTATATGTTTTAATAATATGACACTTTGAGATCAGCAAAAAAGACCACTTATTAAATTGACGCATTTTAGATTTACATTAATCTGAGGCTAACAGTGTGATCTGATGGAATCTGAGTTGGGCAGAAGGCATCTTGATTAGGCTAATTGATGATTTAGCCTATCACCACTCTCAAGAACCTTATCAACTTGGTAAAGCTTGTATAAAGATGTTAGATCGACTTTTGGAATGATGTAATCATGGAAGAGCATTTTGTGAGATCCCATAAATCAGCTGTAAGCTTTTGGTTCGTTTACTGCACAGGTTGGTTGTTAACTAATAAAAGCACTAGCTGTATGGCGACAACAAGTAGGTTGAGTCTATAAAATAATTGTCAATGAATCCACTCTAGCTAACCTTAACTTGAGAGAATCAACTAGGGATCTTTATTCTTTTCAATCTTCAATTTAGAAATAAATATAAAGAAAATATATTTTAGTTGACTTCTGTCTTTTATTAGAAAATGCTAGAGATTTTTAGGAAGAAGGGGGACAATTTTTCATCTTATATCTGAAATCAACATATTGGTCGCCCAAAAATGCTTACCCTTAGGATTAACTTCCCAATTATGGTTAATTTCTTCGTCTTAGTTAATCCTCAGCAGCGTACCCTTTCATGGATCAGCAGCCATCCCCTTGTGTTAAGAACAGTACACAGATGGTGGGGCCGTGTTACTTATTACAACTACTAATTACCGCCAAAAAAAGTGTTAAAACGCTTTGGTAGCTTCTTAAAAACGACCCTAATCGTTCAGCGCCTCTGTTTGAATAATCCACTCTGGCAATCTGAATATCATCTATCAAGCTCTCATCAAAATGCTTATTTAAATTTTCAAGTATGTTACCTGATGAAACTTTACCAAACCTCAATCATCAGATTATATCCTTTAACTAATTACAACTAATAATTTAGTTGGCAACTATTGCCAAACAATAAATTGCTCAACAAACTTTAAAATGCTAATTGACAAGCAAGATGGATAATATGGTCAACTAAATTTCTAACACATTCCCTCGCTTGACCAGATTACCCAGAAAAAAGGTTTTCAGAGGCAATTACTTCTTAGAAAGCCTTAACTAACAAGTCTGGTTTAGAAGTCCATCTACTAGACTTAACCAACTCATTAGTCAAGCGGTCTCCTTCTCACTGCGCCTCTGTAAAGCACAGTCCTATGGCCTTATGCCATACCAGGACTACTTACTAATTTGTCACTGGTCATAGCCTAAAACCTGTACTCCCCCAGGTTGAGCTATCCATTTGAAATTAGAGCGGAAATTCTTCATTCTTGGGGACTAATAACGGTGGATCTAGTTTCAGCCCATCCTGATCTTACCAACATACTTTGGTGCCTTGGGACTAATTCCAGTGGGCCCAGTTGCAACCTGAGCTAGCTCTGCCAAAAATAGTAGGGAACAACGGCCAAAGATTTTGAGTGCAACAAATAAAAAACTATTTTTTATTATGGGTTTTCATTTTTTTATTTTCTGATGTTTTTATATATTTTCTTTTTGTATATTTTCTCTAGTAAATTTTCTTAAGAATTTACTATTTACTGGTTAGCTATACAATCAAAAATATCCTTGATTGTATAGACATCCTTTGCCAATTTTGAGATTAATTTAAAGGGACCAGCCCATAAGGCATCCAACTTATTTTAGCGGCTAAATCCATGCATGTCACAGTAGGATACTTTATCCCCAATTTCAAAATATTTTTAAGGGCAGTTATCTCTTATCATCTTACTTTTTAGCCTGATTCTTTTCCCTAAGGGGTTTGGCAACCGCTTTGGATTTTAAATCAATCATAATGTTAATATAATCATTTTATATTAGTCTGGACTCACTCCCAAGGTCAACTCCAATGCTGAGTATAAAACTGGTGGTAAGGCGGCTTATCTTTCATAGAGCAATTCAAATGGTGTTTTCCCAGTTGAGGAATGATAGCTGAAATTATAGGTGAATTTTATCAAACTCAAATCCAAAGCCCACGCAGACGTTTTTCCTGCTACCAGCTTTCATAATCTAGTGGCTAAGGTAGCGTTCACTCTCTCAACTAGTTTATTCGTCTCTAGCCAATATGGGATCAATATGACTCCTTTATTACACATCAGTGTATTAAATTGGGGTATGACAAAGGACGTAAAGTTCGTTCTATTATCATTCAAGATCACTTAGGGAAAGCCATGCCAATGTATCACTTGGTCAAGAATAAATTTTGCTCTATTTATTGTATCGACCTGGACCATAACCTTGGTTTCAATCCATCTGGTCAGATGATTGATTGCAACAATGATATATCGCATTCCTCCAGTGCTAGTATTTAGAAGTTCCATGACATTTATTGATACTTTATGCCAGGAAAACCCTGGTTGTACCAAACAATATCCAACAGTATTTTATGTGGCTTGTGGAGCTGATACTCCACACAACAGGAAAGAAAATTCGCCGTATCATAGTTTAATACTTCCCAATAGTAATATTAGCAAATGTGCTCTTAAATTTTCTTGAGGCCACCAAGGCCAATGACTATGTGAGCAGTGCGAATCATTTCCATTTGTTTCTATGGTTTCATTAGATAGAAAACTTTTATCATTCAATAGTTTAAATTACTGTCCATTCTTTTGTTCTGTTCCCTTCATGGCTTTTCATAACGTCATATGAACTTCTGTGGCTCATACTCCAATTCTCTTTACACCATTTGTTCAAATAGGTCATCAGCACGACCTTGCACTGCGAGAATTACCAGAAGTCTGGATAATCCATCAGCATTATGGTTTTTATCCCTGGCGCAATGTTTGATTTCATAATCTTTGGCCTGCATTTAAAGGCCTATTGTGCTAGTGCCCCCTAATGTTCTCTTAAGTTACAAAACCAATGAATAGATGCATAATCAGTATAATATTGAAATACATTTCATAAATATAAACATGAAATTGCTTGCAAGCGTAGATAACAGCAATACATTCATGCTCAGTGACTGTATAATTCCTTTTGGCCCTGTTTAAGGTACGGCTGACATAGGCCACTGAGTGCTCTTCACCTTGTTCGTTCAATTGCCTAAGTATGGCACCTGTCTTCATTAGAGATGCATCTGATTGTACAATAAACGGTTGGTCAAAATTCGGATATTTGAGTATTGGGCTTGTCATCAAGTATTGCTATAATTTGTAAAAATCTCCTTAAGCCATCTTATTCCATTTAAGCCCTTTTTGGATCCTTAAGAAGATGGAATATTGGATCTGCTATTTTTGCAAAGTCCTTAATAAGTAAGAGATAATAACTGACCATTCCTATAGAGACTTGGATGTCAAAAACACTCTGAAGTAATGAGATTTGCTCAATAGCATCAATATTTTGTTTTCGAGGTTGTAATCCATCCACGTTTATAGCAAAACCCAAGTATTTTAACTGCTCCTTAAAGAAGTGACATTTTTGGGGCTTGCTTTTAATACTGGCGGAGGCTAGTTTCTTGAATACTTCCTATGAGTGTTGCAAGTGCTCTGTGAAATTCAACTAATAATGTTGATGTCATTGAGTTAGACTAGAACACAGGACAATTTGATGTCATATAAGATGGTATCCATAGACCGTTGAAAAGTTGCAGGGGCTTTACACAAACCTTGAGGTATTTGCGTAGGTTGGTAAAGCCCTTGTGCCGTCATTATGTCACACTTCTCCTTGTCCTCAGGTGACATATCAATCCAATAATACCCCAAGATGAGGTCCTTTGCCAAAATAATTTAGTACCATCTAACTGAATCAACGAATCATTGATTTGGCGCAAGTGATAAGAGTCTTTTTTCAAGGTTTTATTAAAACTGCAATAGTCAATTACAAAACTGTTCATCCGTCCTTCTTTTTGACAATTAATATTGGGCTAGCCCATGGGCTGGATGAAGGAACAAGCAATCCGTGATCCAAATTTTCTATTTCTTTGGCAACTACTGCTTCAGCTGCTTGGGATCATTTAATAGGTCTCATTCTAATCAGGGCAGATTCTCTGGTGTCAATTTGATGGAGTACACTTTCTGCGCATCCTATATTGTGATCTATTTGTACAAAAATAGTCCAAATTTATATATCTAAAGCCAATACTTCATTTTGCTAATCTTTGGTTAATCCTGATAATTGTTCCTGAGAGACTAACATATGATTGCTTCCAGCTTAATCTGGTAATCCCATTTCATTTAAATCCCCAAATTTATGGAAAAAACGGAGCTCTGTTATAAGGATCAACTGGGCAAACGCAACTACTTGATTTCGCTTGATTTCAATCACCATTTTTCCCAGATTGGCTAATGAGATATGAAATTACCCATTACCAGGAATTAGAATCCCTGGAGCTACCCAAGGTTCAATTCTTGATCTTCGCCAGGGAGCCTCGATTTCTATATATAATTGCTTAGGAATTTTCAGTTTCATACCAGTATTGACTTTTGTCTGCATCCCAGGCATTATGATTAATTCCTTTTTTACTCAGACTAGAATTCCTCAGTTTTCATTATTGTGCCTTGGTAATAGCTGGATCTTTTCCCAACTATAAGTATAACCAATGGGAAGGATGCCATCCTTATACGTCACATCTATAAAGTTATTTATCCTGTTGAGGGGGCATCCCCATTTTGATGATAGATAATGGTAGTGACTGGCCCAAGATGGTCAGAGTATTCTCCTCAAAATTGTACTTTACTCCATACTTCCACATGAAGTCAGTACCATGGAGAATATCATAATTTTGATTGGTAGAACAATTACTTTCTCAGACACAACTAAAGATGTCAAAAATTCTACTTCTCAACTTAAGAAAAAGAATGTTGGAGGTATTAGTGCTCTCAAATTTGCTACCATGATTGGCCCATCACCAGCCCAATCTTCAAATAATATTGTGGATATCAATGATATGCTTACCCACAGCAAAAAGACCTTGGTGGATTCTCAGTGGAATCCTAACTATTGGAAAAATATGGTTTATAACAAAAATGGCTTAAAAAGGTAATAACTAATAATAGGATTACTCCAACTTCACAGCTGAATTTGGGGTGTTTGTTACCACATGGGTTTGATCACCTCTGAGGTGAGAATATATTACTCAACGATGATAGGGTGCAAATTAACCAAACATTACCACATGATTCTGACCACCGCTAAGGTGAGAAGATTTTACTTGATGATGATAGGATACAAATTAACCAATCATTACCACATGAGTCTGACCACTGCCGAGGTGAGAAGATTTTACTTGATGATGATAGGGTGCAAATTAACCAATATTTACCACATGAGTCTGACCACCACCAAGGTGAGAAGATTTTACTTAATGGTGATTGGATACAATACATCAAATTGTTACCACACGGGTTGGTTTTGCCTCAAAATAATTTTATCTTTGATCTGATAGGCTGAAAGCCTATATTTCCTAATTTAGATGACTCAGCTTTATATACTTTTGCCTCGAATACCTATGGTCTCAAAATCTGAACTAGTTTAGATAGGAAAAACTAGTATCAAGAAAAGAACCTTTCTTGGTTTGCCCCGCTTAAAACAATAAAAAACATAAAAACTTTAAAAAAGCATTATTTTATACTTTTATTAAAAAGTAAGATTTTCACTTTGATAAAATATTTGTGACATCCATCGGTGGATCCCGCAAACTGGTGCTCACTACAGGGGTCATTAACCTGAATACTTTGATAAAGCAAAAGCAATGGAGGATGTAATCGTGAGCAGCTCTTCTGAATCATAATTAGTTGCTCTTGAGAAGCAACTAGCCAGCTCTTTCTCCCGTCTCAAAAAGCTAGAGCAATGGCTGTTCAAATTACCTATAAAAGACAGATACACCCCGGGTGAAGGGAGCATTGCTTCCTTTTTGTACGTTTATGAAGCTGCGATGGATGGTGCCACTGATAAACAGAAAGCTTAGTACATTCTTCCCTGCTTAAGCTGCAAAGCCCAAGAGATGATCGTTCCTAATCTGGATCCTCAGCACATCTGGCCAGATGTTAAGAAGGCCCTCTTGGCTGAATTCGGATCCAAGCAGAGCTTATACAGGGAAAAACAAGCTTTCATGCTCCTTGTCATGTATGGGGGTGAAACCCTCGTTAGTTTTGCTGAGAGTTTCTATCTCACTACTTAAAGGCTGGCTACGTCTAACCTGCTTACCATGGATGATGCTATCGCTGCCATATAAACAGGGTTAGCTTCACAACCCTCTCTCGCCAGACATATCATATCAGTGAAACGCCACAACCTTCCGTGATATAAAAGAGGCTTTGTTAGACGTCGCCAATATTCCTTCAGGCGAGCTGCGGCCTATTGAATCTTTGGAAGTGAGACCACCTGTGCTTATTCTCCCCGCAAAAACTGCTTCTTCGGTGTGACTTAAAACGGACATTCCTCATTCATGCAAAGCGGAGATCCCTACTGTGGTTTCCTCTTCAGCTCAGTCAATAGGTGCGCGCCCTAAGGGTATATCATCCAGAACTACTGGGGTTATAAAAATGCCGGTTAAAGCGAAGCTAATTACCCCACCTCTCATGGCTTTCTCCCCCATTTCAGTTGCAACCTTGCCCATGGTTGAGAATATCCCTGAGGCCAACTCTGAGGGGGTTAAGATGATGTTGGGTACTATTTATTGGGAGCTCCCGCGGAAATGGAGGTCCCTGATCGCCTAAACGCCAAAGGAGTAGATGAAACTACTATACCAAAGGATACTTACCTCCACCAAGTTATAGGTTGTATGGAAACTATTGACACAGCCAACGATGCTGATCAGCTCCTATCGAGCTTAATTCGCCCTTTACAGCAAGGGCATACCATGAAGTCTATTCTGAAGACTCACCCTGAGACCACCCGCAAATTAACCTCCACTTTTCATCTCAAGGAGGTCTTAGCGCTGTTGACCAACTTTGGAAGCACACTTACCAAGGTTGAAGTAGTTGTTCACAAAGTCCAGGTGATGGCTATCCTGGATACAGGTTCCCCAGTGAATGTAATCTCATCTCAGCTGATAAAAAAGATTAAATTGATGCCTGACTTGGATTATATCAAGGAGTTTGGAACTGCGGGCCAAAAAAATACCCGCGCCCTTGGCCCTTACTCCTCTCTTCCCATATGCTTTGGGAAGCTTATCCTATCAACCCCCACTGTGGCTTTAGATAATAAATCCTATGATATGCTCATAGGTACTCATTTTATTAACGAATATTAAGGCATCATCAACATGAATCAAGGGTTTCTATCATTAATGAACTATGAAGTTCCATTAATCTTATCCAACCAAGAACCCATACAAGATAAGATTGAAGCGATTGCTATAATGCCATTACCTCGCATTACTAATACCCCAGGGGATGATACTGAGGGGGGTACAGATGAGGTCAGCTATTACATTGTAGGAGTACCTGCTGAAGTGGAAGTCCCCGATCGCTTGAATGCTGGGGGAGTAGATGAAGCCACCATACTTGAAGAGACTTATCTCTGCCAAGTTCTAGGGGAGCCAGTCATTATCAATACTACCAGCGATGCAGATGAGGTGTTGTCTCACCTTATTCTCCCTATCCAGCAAGGCCATACCATGCAGTCCATCTAGGAAAATTACCCCAAGACTGCGTTCAAATTAACCTCCAATCTCCATCTTAAGGAGGTCTTAGAGCTATCGCCCACTTTTGGGGGATATTTATGAAGGTTGAAGTGGTTATCCAAAAAGTTCAGGTGATGGCTATCTTAGATACAGGTTCCCCGGTGAACGTAATCTCCTCCAAGTTGATGAAAAAGATCAAACTTGCACCTGACTTGGAGTACAACCAAGACTTTGGAACTGCTGGTCCTAACAACACCCGCGCACTTGGTGCTTACTCATCACTTCCCATTTGTATTGGGAAGCTTATTATATTGGCCACCGCAGTGGCTTTAGATAATAACGCTTATGATATGCTTATAGGTACTCAGTTTATGATTGGTTATGATGGCATTATCAATATGATGCAAGGGTTCTTGTCATTGCTCAATTATGAAGTCCCCTTAGTTCTAGCCAATACATAACCCAGCAAGAAGGAATACTCCTGCATGTATACCAACCTCATAAAAACAGTGACTAAAGAAGGGCAGGCTGCCAATGAGCTCCGCACCCCCTTTCCTACATTTCAAATGGCTGATAAGGTGTTATACTACCATAATCGCATCACCCCAAGAAGCGGTAAGCTTGGTTCGATTTGGGAGGGACCTTTCTCCTTTATCTACAAAAGAGGCAATGAATAATCCATCAAATCATTAGCCACAGGAGCTACTATAAACTGGGTACATAGCCGTTTCATATGATCCTACACCCCTCCCAACATTCTTGAGGGGGGCAATGTTGGACATTCTCCTTCTTGACTTAAGAAAAAGAATGTTGGAGGTATTAGTGCTCCCAAATCTGCTACCATGATTGGCCCAACACCAGCCTGATCTTCAAATAAAATTGTGGATATCAATGATATGAGTACCTATGGTGAAAAGACCTTGGTGGATTCTCAGTGGAATCCTAGCTATTGGAAAAATATGTTTTATAACAAAAAACGGCTTAAAAAGGTAATAACTAATAATAGGATTATTCTGACTTCTTGGCCAAATTTGAGGTGTTTGTTAACACATGGGTTTGATCACCTCATAGGTGAGAAGATTTTACTTGATGATGATAGGGTAAAAATTAACAAATCATTGCCACATGAGTCTGACCACCGCTGAGGTGAGATGATTTATACTTGACAATGATAGGATACAAATTAAACAATCACTACCACATGAGTCTGACCACTGCTGAGGTGAGAAGATTTTACTCAATGATGATAGGGTGCAAATTAACCAATCATTACCACATGAGTCTGACCACCACCGAGGTGAGAAGATTTTACTTGATGATGATAGGGTGCAAATTAACCAATATTTACCACATGAGTCTGACCACCACCAAGGTGAGAAGTTTTTACTTGTTGGTGATCAGATTTAATACATCAAATCATTACCACATGGGTTGGTTTTACCTCAAAAAATTTTATCTTTGATCTGATAGGCTGAAAGCCTATATTTCCTAATTTAGATGACTCAGCTTTATATACTTTTGCCTCGAATACCTATGGTCTCAAAATCTGAACTAGTTTAAATAGGAAAAGCTAGTATCAAGAAAAGGACCTTTCTTGGTTTGCCCCACTTAAAACAATAAAAAACATAAAAACTTTAAAAAGCATTATTTTATACTTATATTAAAAAGTAAGATTCTCACTTCGATAAAATATTTGTGGCATCCATCGGTGGATCCCACAAAAGATCCAAAAAAAGGGATGAGACACTATAAGCTCCACAGGAAGTGCTAGGGTTGGGCACAGATGTCCCATAATGCTTTTGATGTGCTATATTTGGTAAAATTTTTTAGGCGTTTTACTAATTTGGTAAACATAATATGGTTGGTGCACTGCTATCAATAATAGCCCTTACTTCTACTTGGTTAACCAGAATTTTGCCATAAGTACAGTCAGAGTATTGGGAAATATTGTTTACTAAATGTATGGTGTGTTGGTTCCCAAATCCATAGTGTGAATAATTTGAGCTGATATATCAGGAAATGAATCCTTGATAATAACGATAGAAATTGAAACAATAAGATCTTCCAATTTTGTCTTCAGCAGTTTGCCTTGATTGACAGCATTCTGAGCTTTTTAAAAGTTGTTGACCATAGGGTTGAGCAACTTCTGATATAATCTCAGAATTAACATCCTTTGCTATTGATCAAGTTATTGCATGGATATTTGGACCTGTGCTCTGTTGGGGAGAATTGTAAACTGGTGTATCTACATACAGGTCAGAGATATCAATTTCATTGAGCTTGTCTAAGGGACTGGGCATTCTGCGGATTTAGATAAACCTCATCTAGAATGCAGGGCCTTTTCCTGACCCCTCATAGGTATCAGTTTCCTGGACAAAGTTCACCTGATCCTTAGGTTTCTTAATACTCAACTGGGCAGCATAGTGTCCATAATTTCCGCATCTGTTACAAGTGATGCGCGGCGCATTACTAGGCCATTTTAGACCATTGGGGATTTTCCCCATTTGATTGGTAAAATCCTTTTTGTGCTCAATATTTTTTTGCTGAATTTGAGTTAAAAAAGCGGAAGTTGTTTTACACTTTAATTTGATGCGTCAAAATTTGGAGGCCAATTATTTCAGGTTCTCCACTATTTGAGAAGCAGTATTATTGTTGGTGAAAGTTGACGTTATGGATTGAAGTAAACCCTGATAGGGTTGGAGTGCTTACTTCATATTGATACAAGCATTAAAATCGCTCATGTTGTTAGCTCCCGTCAGGACTTGTGCTTCTAAATAGAAACAGTCATCAAATTCTCTTAAGGTTTCACCTTTTCAGAATTGTATTCCCATGAAATCCTGCTTTTGATAAACCATTTGTTTGCGGCTGCCAAATTCCTTTATAATCACATTTTCACCTCGTTATATGACTACTCTTCCCCTTGAAAATGGTGTAATACTTAGTTTTGACAAGAGGTATCTAAACAATTGATAACAGCAATAGCTTTTTAGCGATCACTGAAGCTGAACATGGTCAATTTTTAACAATCTGAAGAAATCTGGGGTATTATCCTGATGAAATGGTGGCATTTTTGGGGTGGGCCAATATTCCTCAGTTTCCACAGGCTTTTTCAAGGATGAGCAGCACAACTAGCCATTCTAGCGCCAGTCGGTGTTGACAGGGGTCATCTCTGAAATGGTGGTATGGGCACTTGGCATATTTCTAGTAAGCTGAATGCTCCCAAATATTGCTTTCATCTTAATATGGGAACTGGTACCAAGTCTTAGTGTATACATGAATACAAGTACATTGATGTTTTTCCAATTCTAGTACTTATTTCTGGAGCAGACCATGGTTCTCCAATAATAACCATTTTTCCCAGCTCTGGCTTGAAATGCTACTTTGAACAGGGGTAGATCCTTCTCCACTTTAAAATATTTTTTTTTCTTAATTCAGATATTTTCCCAAATAACTCATTATTAACCTCAGCAACAAGGTTAACTTTTTCTTCCTCCTTGATAACGTGATTTTCCGTTCTGTATAAATCATCCTGAGCCACATACATTATAGTGGTCTATTTCACACTTTCCAGCTCCTTCCAGAGCCGCTCAATCTCAACCTGAACAAAGGACATGGTGGTATTATTTGACAAGACATAACTACGCCCTTGTATGAGCATGAAGTATAATCATTTGGGTAGTTTACTGCACAGGTTGGTTTTAAATTAATAAAAGCATTATCTTTATGGTGACAGCTAGTAGGTTAGTCTTTAAAATAAGCGGCAATGAATCCACTCTGGCTAACTGTAACTTGAGAAAGTTAACTAAGGACATGTATTCCTTCAATCTTCAATTTAGAAGTAAATATAATAAATATCTTTCAGTTGAACTCTTTCTTTTATTAGAAATGCTAGGGTTTTTTATAGACAGAATTCGGAAAATTTTTCAGATAATTCTCTGAAAATCAACTGATTGGTCTCCTGAAACTTCTGACCCTTAGTTACTCTCAAATGATGGCAAGTTCCTTTGTCTTAGTTAATTTTCAGCAGTGAAACCTTTCACAAGTTGGCAGCCATTCTCTTGTGTTAGGAACTGTACACAGATGGTCTGGGGCTATGTCACCTGATTATGACTACTAACTACTGCTGAAACAAATGGTAAAATGCTTCATTAGCTTCGTAAAAATGACCCTAATTGTTCAGCGCCTCTGCTTGAACAATCCACACTGGCAATCTGGCTATTGGCTATCAAACCCTCATAAAAATGCTTATTTAACATTGTCAAGGATGATCCCCAACAAAACAATAATTGACCCCAATCATCAGATTATATCCTTGTTATTACAACTAATAATTTAGTCTGCAACCATTGCCAAACTATAGATTGCTTAAGAACCTTTGAAATGCTCATCAGCAAGTGAGATGAATTATGTGTTCAATCAAATTTCTAACATCAGCCATCTTTCATATATGGTTAGATCAGGTGAATACTTGAGTCCCAAGTGGTGATTGGTTGATAAAATATCTTCAGTCCCCTGATCCCCCTTCAGGTCTATAAAAGGAGGTTGTTTTTCCTTAGGAAAGTGAACCAAATTCAAACTGGAGTGGAGGAAGACTACTACGTTAGTGGACCTATTCTGCCAAAGGTTTGAAGTGGCCTACTCATTTTAATGAGAGGTATTCAGCTTAATATGCGGAGTAAAATAATCACTCCATATGTGATGATTCCTAAAAGAATCAGTTTCAGATTTTATAGTAAATTTCAAAAGCAATCAATTTCAGATCATTTTTACTAACTAGTCATACTTCTCGTTGTATACGCCAACCTGTCAATAATTTCAACAAGCCCTACTACTGATTTATGGGTCAGAGGCTTGCACTAAATACACCCAGTATATGGAAGAGACTTTATTGACAATTGCCAGTTCATTTCAATCAAATTGATTGTTTTCATCATAACTTTTACTAGCAACATTATTATCCATGCCTAAAAATATAAATTTTCATTCTGACAGATTTGGAAATGTTCCCTTAATTGTGTGGACTGGAATAAAAGCATTAGAATCATCCAACTTTAACTTGAGTGGACCATCTACCTTCTTGTCTTTTTGTGCCTTTTCAACCAGCTGGTCTTCATAAGGTTGAGTGGCTCCCTTTACTATTTATGGACCAAGCATCTTCATAATTTATTTTGTTCTCATGACAGCGCTTATATCTGACGTTAAAACTTGATATAGCAAATCCTCTCTAGGCTATTCTACAAACTAGTCTGAAATATCTACTTACACTGGTCAGATATTTGACAGAATAGTTTTTATTGATGTGCTAATTTATTCCATATCTAAACTGCTGAGTCTTTTTCTGACCCTTTTCCAGTTTCCTTCTTTTTCAGCAATACAAGATTCACATTCTTTTTTGGCTCCTTTCACCAACTTTGTGCAGCAAAATGTCCAGTTGACCACATTTACAACAGAAGTTATGATTCCTCCATCCATTTTTGCACATTGGGTTTCTTCAATCTTATCTCAGTTCTAGATATAATAATACTTCTCGTTGTTACTTGATTATATAGTTTTATTTTTGTCATCAAATTAAGATGTAAACTAATCCTCATCATCAAGAAAATCATTGTGATTTTTATTAGGCGCATTTAACGTTGGCCCTAACAACTTGAGATACTCCACCATCTGTGATATGGGAAGTCTAAGTTGCCAGCACCAAAACCGTAGCTTGCCTAAGTCTCTTTAGGTCCAGAATGCCATTTGCATGAAAAATAAGAATTAAATAGCGCCAAAACTTTTGCATCTGCTTGAATTTGCACTTCCTGGTAAAATCAGTTGGCAAAAATGGCTAAGGGTTTGTCCTTCTTAAAATGACTTCCCAAAAACTCCAATTTTCAGCTAGCCATCTATTTAGGGCTTCTGAACTCATTCATTATCGCTTCTTTGACATCTTTTTACATCCTTTTTTTATTAAGATGGGGTAAGTCCATTGTTAAATTTTGGTTCTGCTTCAGTGGGCTGGTTCTTCTTCAGATGTGGGGTGGAGTGTCGTGCGTCTATTGTATGATGACAATAGAGTGGATGGTGACTAGAAAATAAATTTTAACTTCTTGGTAGTACTCAAATTGTATACCTTGTAGCTTACTTGGACGATGGCACGCTGCCCTAATCTTACTGATCCCAAGTAAATACTGACTAATACAAAGTAAAA